>JBBPCX010056350.1:0-12500 GCA_037974365.1 Hydrocynus forskahlii | reverse complement strand
GGAGCGGCCAGACATGACCCTAAGGTCACCAAAGGTCAGCTAGAGTATAAAGCCCCCTAGCTGTGGGGCAGTGGGGTAACGGAGCTCCTTTGGGATGAGTTGAAGTGGCCCTTGTGATCCAGAACTAATCATCCAACATCAGTACCTCACTAATGCGCTTGGGGCTGCAATCAAATCCTCATAGCAATGTTCCATCTAGTGTAGTTCCCCCAGACAAGTTGAGGCTGTTACTGCAGTAAACTGCCCCCATTAAAACTCTGGAACAGCACCTCGCGTGAGGGAGTGAATATATTTGGCAAGTTTTTAGGACATGCTGTGTAGATTAGAGGATCTGCTGGGGAAACTTGTTGGGGTGTGTGAGAGAGTGAGAATCAATGTGTGTGTGTGTGTGTGTGTGTGTGTGTGTGTGTGTGTGTGTGTGTGTGTGTGTGTGTGTGTGTGTGTGTGTGTTTATGTGCAGAGTAAACAGAAGGAGAGCTCATTTCTCAGTGCAGCCATATGATGTTTGCTCTCCTCCACTCAGCTCTCACAGGAACTGAGCCGAACTAACAATGTCAGCACAGCTCTCTCTTTCTCTCTTTCTCTCTGTCTCTTTCTCTCTTTCTCTCTGTCTCTTTCTCTCTTTCTCTCTGTCTCTCTCTCTCTTTCTCTCTGTCTCTCTCTCTCTTTCTCTCTGTCTCTCTCTCTTTCTCTCTGTCTCTCTCCCTTTCTTTCTCTCTCTGTCTCTCTCTCTCTCTGTCTCTCTGTCTCTCTCTCTCTCTGTCTCTCTTTCTCTCTCTCTCTGTCTCTCTCTCTCTTTTTATCTCTCTTTTTCCTTCTGCTCTCTCTCTCTTTTTCCTTCTGATTTCTCTCTCTGTCTCGCTCTCTTTCTCTTACGTTCTCTCTTTCTCTCTCTGGCTCTCTCTTTCTCTCTCTTTTTCTTTTTTTTTCTCTCTGTCTCGCTCTTTCTCTCACTCTTTCTCTTTCTTTCTCTCTCTCTCTCTTTCTCTCTCTGTTTATGTCTCTCTCTCTCTGTTTCTCTCTCTCTCTCTCTTTCCCTCTTTGTTTATCTCTCTCTCTCTTATTATGATGTAAAGAATGTGTGCAGTCATAAGTGAAATCAGCAGCACAGAAACAGCAAACTAGCTTCAATAATTTAAGATTTGAGATTAATAAAGTTTCTGTTTATTTAAATCCATGCACACCAAAAGGTAACATAATGTTAAACTAAAAATATGGAAAAAAGATTAAATGCCATTTCGCCCAGCACAGGTTTAACGTCTCAGTGCAGAGAGAGTTGATCTTTTTAAAGAGATGAATGATTTCAGAAGAAGCCGAGCGTGTCGTGTTTGTGGTTCAGAATAAGGAAGCTGTCGCCTCTGGTGCAGCTACAACAGTCAGATCTGTAATTCAGCAAATCACTGTCTGACTTCAGAAGTGTTACAGTCCACACATCCAGAGTTCATCTTTCTATTCTCTCTCTCTCTCTCTCTCTCTCTCTCTCTCTCACACCCTCTCTATCTTTCAATTCTCTCTCTCCATCTGTCTCCTCCCTTTCTCTCTCTTTCTCTCTCTCTCTGTCTGTCTGTCTCTCTCTTTCTCTGTCCGTCTGTCTCTCTGTCTGTCTGTCTTTCTCTGTCTCTCTCTCTCTCTCTCTCTCTCTGTCTCTCTCTCTCTTTCTTTCTCTCTCTCTCTCTCTATATCTCTCTCTCTCTCCAGTGTGTGTGTGTATTGTTTGTGATGAATCATACAGTTAAAGGAGATTCCACCTATTTTCCCACATTTCTGCATCATTAACTTGTTCCGATGTAAACAGAGTGACTCATAGAGGTAAGATGTAAAATACACAGACAAGTACAGAGTTACGGTGAATAGAACCAGATGTCTGAAGAGTTTAATGGCTTTAAAAGTGCCCTCAGAAAGTTATTACATGAAATGGCTGTGAATACACTGCCTAACGCCTGAGACGCTGTTTTGTGGTAGTTTTGAAGTTTTGATCTAAAATACACTACCAGTGCACATCCCAGGTTTAACCACATATCCATTTATTTCATAAACTGCAGATTTATATTCTTGTTAAATGCTGGACAGTTGTTGAGTGAACAAATATAAATGAAAATACATCAAATAAAACCAGTTTCCTTTCTAAGATGAGAGAATCTGTAACAGTGCAGGTCTGACTCCTATTAACTGGTTGTTGGTGCTGCAGAGTCAAACTCTAGACTGTCCTTTAACTTTAAATGCACTCGTTACTGTTACGGCACTTAATAGCTCCTTAAATATCTAACACTCGTCTGGTGATCCATATTATAATTATATTAGGGAGCTTTTCATAGGTCAGAAGCGATGAATAATAAAATTATGACATTTTCTGACTTATAAAGGAACTCAAATGGTGAACAACCTGTATATTTATAGCAAAGAATATTGAGTGCATTTTAGTAAATATTAAATGAGTAACATGCAAATGTAGAAAATCTCATAGGGTGCCAAGACTTTTTCATCCATGAAAGACAAATGATGGGGGTCTCACCGCAAATTATTTGTCACTGGGTTCTCAATAGATCCTCTCTCTCTCTTTCTCTCTCTTTTTTCTTTCTCTCTCTCTCTCTCTCTCTCTCTCTCTCTCTCCCTCTCTCTCTCTTTCTCTCTCTCTCACTCTCTGTCTTTCTCGCGCTCTCTCTCGCGCGCCCCCTCTCTCTCTCCCTCTCTCCTATCTCTCTCTCTCTCTCTCTCTCTCTCTCTCTCTCTCTCTCTCACCCCCTCTCCTTCTCTCTCTTTCTGTCTCTTTCTCGTACACATGATTGTTCAGGCTCCATCAATAAATTACATGTAATTGGATGGCAACAGAGAGGGACGCTAACATGAATTTGGACTTGATTAATTGATAATTACAGCTGTTATTATGCACACAGTTGACAGAGCGGAATTTGAATAGCGGGGGAAAAACTGTCAAAGGCCCCCTTTCTACTTTTAATTGTGTCTGTTCACGTCTTTATACTGTAATTTCCTTTTTGCCCAGCTGTTCATTTGTGCTCTCCTGTGAATAAAAGAGTTGCACATTTGCCTGGATGTCTTTTGCCAGTGCACTTTTTTGGAGCTGTTCCATTTGAACCCAGTCGTTTTGGCTGCATTTCATTAACCCATTCATATCCAATGCATGCGGATCAGTTTCAGGAATATTTTTTTACCAATATGCAGTACTGTCATATTGGTTTATACTTTAAGGCTGTTTTCTCCTGGGCAGTAGTTTTACATCATTGTTAAATAAATACAAATAACATTAATACAGGAAATAGTGTTTTTTTCCAGACCTCTTTCCTCACGGAAAGCATTACTTGTAGCTCCATCGGATACCTGCTTTGGACAGTAGATTACATTAGATTACATTAAGTGTGTTGATTATGGAATTATAAATCCACACAATAACTGGAGGCATCAAGCAGAAATCTGGAACCAAAATATCTGCTGCTTTTTAGGAAAAGAAATCTTGATGCTTTTTACTGCTTTCTGGTTTGTTTGCATGTATTGTCTTGTGTTTTGCTGTCAGAAAGTCACCCACTGCTGAAATAAACGACTTCAAAAATTTGCAGAGGTGCCTAAGACTAAGACTAGGACTGTATTTGATAGACAATGAACATTATTGACCATTATCGACTAATAACCATAAGATAGCGCTCTTCCTGTTGGCTAGCAGTCAGTTTAAATTCTATTTTGTGATCTTTAATCATCATATCCAGGACCAGTGTGTATTATTTGTTAGGAACTTCAGATTCAGTTTAAAATCCATAAAAGTGAAAATTTTCTAATAAACTGACTCAAACTTGCCCAGGGGTCCAACTGTGCATCACTGCTGATTCCCATTAGTGCAAATTCCTAAAACAAACAAACAACAACAAAAAAAACAGGTCAAACTAGTTGCGGTTATCAGATTAGTAAGAAATATATAGAACACTATCACTCAGGATGCATGAGGTCATTAATTTCATTAGACAATGAATGAATTCATTGATGCTGATTACTAATGATACCTAATGAATGTTGATTAATACTGATTTTATTTTACCTACTTTATTCATTCTAACTGATTAGCTTCATTAATGACAACTGATTAGCTTACGTAATGCTAACAAATTATATATTTAGAAAACTATTGGGATGTTAGATGCACTAGTCTAAAGTGGAATACCTCAAATGAGCGTCTAAAGATCCGTATGATATATTTTTCGTTTAGTTGTTTAATTTCTGTAATGTTCTTCACAATCAAATTAGGATTTTCTGTTGCTGAAAATAAGTCATGTGACCTGAAGGTTGAATTTAACATGAGAACTTAGATTTTGCCTGTATAGTTATTGATCCTTCTGACTGAGATCCTTTGTGTTCAATTATTCAATTATGCACTTCTGTAAAAAAAAGAGTAACAGCCTCGCCTCTTCTGTTCTGCATTTGTCACTCCCTGTTCTGTTTCGAGCTCCTCTGTCACACCTGTATGTACCGCATACGTAACACATGCATTCTGTTTCATGTGCTTTCTGTTTTGGTTTGTGTCTGGCTCTGCCCCGTCCTGCCCTGCTGTTTAGTGTTTTCACCTATCTGTTTTCATCTGTTTTGTGTTTACCCATCTGTATATATTTCCCTGTATTTGTTTTCAATGTGTGTGGGGACAGAAGCTCAGAGGTGCTTAGTAGTCTTGGGAATCGAACCCATGACTTCCTGATTGCCCCACAGTAACCTTAACGTAGTATATGTTGTGTAACATCTTTGCTCTTGTGTTATTTTGAAAAATCGTTTAGTGTTTATATTTCTAAATGAATCTTCCCTTACATGCACATTACACAGAGCTCAGAGAACCAATGAACCAAAGGATGTTTAACACTTCAGATAAGGACACTAATGGGTTAAAAATGCTTCAGGCAAATGAACTTGTTACACTTTTAGGCTTTAATATGTATTTCTTGCATCCTCTGTCTACCTGAGTTTAATTTAGTTACGTTCCAGTTCACCTGATGTGCTGCATCTATTACAGAATCATTAAAAACCTGGAAAAATCCCAAAACTGTCTCATGAGCTTCTTCAGTCATCGGGTTATGCCAGTGAGAAAATATGAGGAAAGAGTCTGTTCCAAAACTGCTCCATGAAGTGTCAGAGAGAAACGGTGTGACACATCTGTGCGAACAGAGGGCGAATTTGGGAGCAGCTTCTTTCCCCAGTGGTTCTAAAACATTAAGGTCACATGGGGTCTTTCAGCAGCCCTCTGAAATCAGAAACGAGGTTCGTTCATGCTCAGACGCTTCTTCTTCTCGCTCGGTGTAACCTGGCAGATAATCTGCTGTGAACAGCAGCAATCAATGGCTCGGGAACCCGTGTGTTCAGAATCAGGGGTGTGTCAGTTAAACACCTGAAATGGGGAAAAATATTTTGCTTCTTATGGTTCTTTTGGCAGAAAGGAAGTCAGACTTTCAGTAACGGCAGATCTGCAGCAGTTCTGATGATCACCACCACAAGCACAATCTAGTACATTTAGAGTTTTTATTCTTTATCATTTTTTAATTTAAAAAAATTGGAACCACAGGTGATTCCAGATGATCAGGCGGTGATCAGTATACTGGTGGTGCTGAATGCTGAGTGGCTGGAACTCCTTCATCTAGGCTCCTTGTATCTTTAGGCTCTTTGCAGTCTGTCTCAGTAAAACACTTTTTCCAACTTTTTTAATTTGATCTACTCAGTATGACAAATATAAGATAATTTGAGAGGCAAAAAATAGTATATTTGCACCAACAAGGTGATTCAAATCTAAAAATAAAGAAATGAGTGCTGGCTCAAGTCTTGCACAGTACTGGATTTTCCCATTGTTGTCAATATTTGCACGTGATGTTGTGGGAATATGAGGAGAACAATAATTAAGTTCTTCTTTTAAAAAGCTGTATGAAATGGTTTTTTTTGCAATACTACCCTTAGAAACAGTGCTGTAATAAGAAATGAAGGTTAGACCTCATTTACATCTCGCTTTAAGGCAAGATTTGCATATTTGATAGATTTCCTTGCTTTGTTGGAGGGGAAAAAACCCAGATAAGCCAAAGAGGGGAAGAGAGTGACCATGAAGGAGAGAGAGAGAGAGAGAGAGAGAGAGAGAGAGAGATAGAGAGAGAGAGAGAGACAGAGAGAGAGACAGAGAGAGAGACAGAGAGAGAGACAGAGAGAGAGGAGAAAAAGAAAGAAAAAGTGTGCAAATTCTAGCTAAGCAAAGAGAAACTGTCAGAATGAACTGTGTGGCTCTTTAGACAAAAGGCTTTGTTAGAAGTGGAGGACAGGAGTAATACGACCCTCCTGTGAATTCTCTCTCTCTCTCTCGCTCTCTCTCTCTCTCTCGTGCTCTCTCTCTCTCTCTCGTGCTCTCTCTCTTTCTCTCTCCGGGGACGCCATTAACCTTTCAGGGCTTTTGCGGACATCCGACAGGCGCTGGCGGTGAGAGGGGGAGCCTCTTTTTTACCCAGCAGAAGATTAAAACAGCTTTTAATTGGTGTGGGTAATGGCGATTTGCCGTAGTGGGTTCACGCTTTGGTGCATTATTTGGCGCACTCAAAAGGTCAAATGAGCATGGCAGGAAAGAGAGAGTCGCACTGAAAAGGTTGCACTGAAGGAAAAAGAGAGAGACACCAACACTAAAAGGACACTTTAGGAGCACTTCCAAGTCATCTGTCTGTAAAGGTGGCAAAAAAGCTGAATTGAGAAGAAGGAGGATGTAGAAATTCACTCTGGATTGAATGGGCATCTAAATTTGAAGTGTTTGTTAAGAATGAAGTGCTAATGGAAGATGTTCGCGCCGCCCCTTCAACGGCTTCTACTTAACTGGGAGGGTTAGACGTTGAAACATTGCTGTGAGGATTTGACTGTATTAAGCTATATGAACATTAACAAAGCCAGGTAGTGATGTTGGATGGTTAGTTCTGGATCACTCAAACCCATCCCAAAGGTACTGAATGGAGCTCTGTCACTCAATATCACTCATCTGCATAAAAGTTTAATAATAAGCTTCAAAGCTTCATACAACCTCGTAAAGCTGCTATTATCTTGAGTACTGTTAGCTTGGCACTAATTAACATAATGAACATAAATACCAGCTTCCTATGAAGCAAATGAAAACGTTTCTTCTTTAAACACTCCCTTTGTAAATACATTCACAATTGAATCAGACTCAGGGTCGGTTTCCCAGACAGGGATTAAGTCTAGTCTGGGACTACCCTTTGCTTTTCAATTGAAAATCTCTATTCACAGCTATACATAATCCAGGACAAGGCTTAATCCCTGTCTGGGAAACTGACCCTTAATGTAAGTAAAATGTATATATTCACAGGACCACTAATTTGGAGAATATATATATGTGTATATATATATATAATATAAATATACGATAGTAAGAGATATGAGTCGTCAGCAGGCAGTGTTTTTGGTCAATGAAGAAGTCAAATCAAATTATAATTCAATAAAAATTGATACAATTCTAATCATATGTTGGTTGTTGGGAAAACATGAATGTGATTGTTACCCTTTACATGTTGCTGAGCAGCCTAAAATGAAAACATACGTGTCGGTTTAAGGCACGGCTGCTAGCATTCACTTTCTTTCTGCCTTCGTGGTTGCTGAATTGAAGTCTAAGGTATATCAATCTTGATCTGTTTTCAGTTTTAAACAGAGCGACTCAGTTTGGTGCGCTAGATTGTATGGCTGTGTTCTAAGTTTGGGCTGGACGAGTCTGGTGTTTATCTGGAGTGAGGGAACTAATATTGAGCGAAAACATGGAAAAGAAGACTGTGGGAAGATCCGTTTTGTTCCCATTTTGTGCAAGGACATTCACATTTTATTCAAGGAAAAAACACAAGGCCCTCAAACTTCAATTTTGCTTCTTTTATGGGTGGGCCAGGGCCCCCTCAGTCAGTCCCCCTGCATGTTTGAACCTTGCCTGTATAGTGTTGGGTGTGTTTTCCCAGAGATCTCCATGCTGACCCACCAACCAGCTCCACTGTCATCTCTGGAAATATCTAATCGTGGCTTTTCGTGACATTTATTATATCATACCCGGCTTGTTTAAGGTGTGTGTGTGTGTTTTCCACTCCTGTGAGGCGCTCTCACCGGCGTTCCAAGATGAATGCTCAAGTCTTCTCGTTCTTTTTAAAGGAGAGGCTGTTTCATCTGTTCTTGGCGTAAAAGCAATTTTCATTCCGCCCAACCCATTGTTCAAAGTGACAGTTTTAATTTGACTGTTTTCACCTTCCATTCTTTCATCTGTGCACATTTACATCAGGCTGACGGCTATTAATTATGTGAAAATTCAAAGGGATAGTAAGAAAATAAAAAATGATGGATGAATTAAGTGTTCAACACAGCAGCACGACTGTGGGGCTCTTTTGTGTACTGCCATATGGCCTAAGTGACGGCTAACGAGAAAAAACCAAAAATCACAGCTTTTTTAATTAAATCCTGAAACACACCATCCATTATTTTAAGTATTTAAAATAGAGTATTGAGTATTTTTGAGCTTCGCTGTGTTGGTCAGGAGAGCGCTGTGTCGCTGTAGTGAGGATTTGGAGTGCGATGCATATTTAGCACAGCTTGCCAAGTTAAGGAAGCAGGAGATGGGAGAAAGTGTGTGTATGTGTGCGCTTTAAGAATTTTTGTCTCTAAAAAATGGGCTGAAGTTAATCAATGAATGAAAGTGACTGGTTTAGCCTTACTGTGAGACACTACAGGTGAATTGGGTCAACAGACACATCTCCAGCATTAGGAAAGACGAATAGAAAGATGAAGAAAGAAATGACGTGTCACTCTGACAGTCCTGGAAAAAGGACTCTTTGAAGCGTCGTGCCAGCATTGGCGCAATATTCATCATTACACACAGTTATCTCCATAGAAGAGCTCTGGAGATGTGGCGCAGCAGCATATGAGCCTGTTGGTGCGATTGTTGAGGTCGAGTCACCTCGGTGAAGTATGGGGAGGGAGAGCTGATGGCCGAGTCGGCTTCAATAAATGTGTGTTGGAGAGGGAGTCTCTGACATCACAGCTAAAGACACAGCAGACTCATAAACACTAGACACTAAAGTGCAATTTATATAAAAAAGATGTGTGTCACTGTTTGTTGTGGTTTAATTAAAATGAATCAATCAACGTGGTTATGTGCTCTTTTCTCACTCATTTTCAGATGATAGCTCCTCCCATTTTCAGTCGTCCTCAACCATAAATGGCTTGGTAACAGGCCGGGAGTTAACACGCCACCTGGTGGTTCAGTAGTAAAATGACAGGCACTGAAGGAACAGAGGAGGCGCCATGCCGAATCCGCGCTGCGGAAATGCAGTCTAGTTAAATCCGTTCAGTCTACACACACAGCTGTCCAGTGTCTATCTATGATCACATCTCTAAAGTGTTTGTGCATAAAGCTTATATCAGTGGCGAATCCGGTTAGAATGTGGTTTTCCGGCTGGTTACTGTGAGACTCTACGGGTGAATCAGGCCAACGGATCTACTTAAATATTTGCTTTAACAGTGCTTTTCCTCCACCGACTGTGCTCCCACCCTCTCTGTCATCCTCAGCAGTTTATTTGGTATCAGTTCACTGTGTGGCCGCTAGAACGCCCCGTATCAATGATGAGAAATGACCAAAGGCACTTCTGTGCGTGTTGTCAGTGACATTTTCAGACAGAGCTATTTAAAAAAAAGAAATTACCCCTTCAAAAAGTGACGGGTACCGAATCGGTCACTCTGGCAGACACGGCTCCGGCATGAATGACGTTATTTTGTAAAGCTATAAAACATTTGGTCACTTTACATGTTGACTGGAATTAAGCTGTAGTGTCTCAATGCCAGAACAGTGACAGACTGATTAATGGTGTTAGTAAGTAGGTGTCTCATTTCTCCTCACCCCTTCCTGTGAGACAGATAAATCTTCTGTTAGGGCCTCTGCTCTGTGTGTGTGTGTGTGTGTGTTTGTGTGTGTGTGTGTGTGTGTGGGGGGGGGGTCTGTGCACTAAAGTATTTCCCCTGAATTCTGAAATCCAGTATCCAAGCCTGCATGGATACTTTTCATGGGCTTTTAGTTTTAAATGTTGTCGAGGCCGTGATTGAGGACTGAAGGGATGTTTCGCTCTGACTCGGATAGAGTTGGTGAGACACAGAAATCATATTTTTATATTTCAGACTGAGACAAGGTATCAGGGAGCTGTGGAAATCATTATATAAAATAAGCAAATTAAAAACAAAACAAGATATATCAAGAAAAAGAATATAGCCAGAACATGTGACTTGTTAAGCTTTCTTAAAACAAGAAAGAGTTTCTAAAAACTAGATTATATGTCTTACATAGTCAAGTCAGTTGTTCCTACACAAATATGTTATTTAATTCCAAGATTATCTGGCCTGTTTGCAGTGTATCTTTTTTATAGGAGTGTCAATATGTGCATACTGTCATATCTAATGAAAACCCTTTTGTTTTATTTATTGATTAACGATATATTACGTAGTAAAGGTTCGCTGGTGGGTTTGGGTAGTACGTAAAATGGCTGTATTTGTAGTGTTGACATCATGACCCCTGGTTCCATTCACAACACAATGATGAACCAGTGGAATTTCCTTTAGGTTTCCTCTATGCATTTCAGCCCCCCCCACGCACACCCCACCCCAAACCCCCCGCCCCCCTCACCCTCACTAGGGGGACCAGACAGGTAAGGTGACTTACGCTGTCCAGCCAACTAGAGTCATGGACTCAGGTGGGGACAAAACTAAAACACCATTAGCTGTGATTTACCCTATCAGGCCATCATTCACACACTGTTTTGTGCATCCATCTCTCTCTCTCTCTCCCTCTTTCTCTCTCTCTCTCTCTCTCTCTCTCTCTCTCTCTCCTTTCAGAGGTTTTGCTCAGGTCTGTACGTGGTCCACACGCCGGCCATTAGCTGATTTATCCTCATTGCCTCTCCCTTACTGCAGTTTATTTGATGGAGCTCTTCTTTGTAGTTCTGTGCGCCCAATCCCAATAATAGCTCGCTCCCAGAACGATCGTAAACGTGATATAGCCACATATGAAGGAAAGATGAATAGAACGCACAAAGAAAGATAAAGCAAGCCACAAACTGGTGGAAATAGTTGGCCTTGAATAATAATGTCACTGTGAAAGTGGTTAAACAACAGCATGCTGGAAAACAGATGCTGCGAAGAGTTATGCTGGCATAGCAACAATATTCATCATCACACACAGCAAATGCTATAGAAAAGCTCTGCAGCGCTGGAGCAGCAGCACACGTGCAATCACTGATACCTTTCATACATTAACGTCAAAGTACATGTACATAGAACACATGGGGGAACCTACAGACTGGAACTGTCGTCCACGAAACCAATAACGAAGCTCCTCTATCACAGAAATTCTTCATTTTAATCTGGAGCCTTGAAGTTCACATTTTAAGGCACCTTTTCAAACCTATGTAAATTTATGTTCACATAGAAGTTTTTTTTATTTCCATGTAAACATGAAAAGAATGTTAATCATTTCCTTCATAAAAACAAGGCCGGAGTCTCACAGTCCTTTTTGAGTATCGGTAAACTGTACAACACTAGTCTCGTATTGAATCAACACCAAACATGATGTGTTCCATATTTTCGAGCACAGAACTCAGCCAATCACACGTTAGCAAGAAATTGCAAAGCCAATCCTGTGACAATACTGGGTTAGGAAAGCGGGACAGTTATCCGTTTGTTAACAGCGGTTTTATTTGATTTCAAATTTTTTTGTTTAAAAATTAGTACTAGGAACAATTCAGTAGTCACTGCATAAGGTCACTGTTCCCAGTGCCAGGCATCAGCTAGTTTGTGATCCAGAACTAATCATCCAGCACCAGTACCTGGCCTCTCTAAGGCTCTTGTGGCTGCAATCAATACTCACAGCAGTGTTCCTACATCTAGTGTAGCCTTCTCAGAGGAGCAGAGGCTGTTACTGCCACCATCCTTATTAGTATCCCTGGTTTCAGGAGAAAGTCTGGGCACATGAGCTGCACGGATTCGTGTTGGAATCGCAACAAGTGGCAATTTGTCATCATACGGTCAAACAACTCCTTGTATGAAGTTCCCCCATGTGATGCTTGAGGTACCAGACGTGAAGCTGAGCTTTGTTTGGTGTTCCTGTTTTTGTCATTTAAGAAACGTAATAATAAAAAATGCTACTGGGGTTTTAAAAATGACGTCACACGCAAATGAAGGTAAAGAACAAAAATGAACCAATTTTTTTAATTTTAGGTCTTAGAAAAACACAAGATCTTTGAACCCGGGAGAACTTTCGGGACAGTCTCCGCCCACAAGTGGGTGGGGAAAACCCACAAAGGGAGGGGCTCCGGAGAGCGGCCGAGAGAAAAACGGTGAGAGTGTAGGAGAACAAACACCGGTTCTAGACTGTTTTACACAGTTTATAGTTACTGAAATCAGAGTTTACTGATACACTCTGAGTTCTGAGAGTAAACACCGGTTCTAGACTGTTTTAC
>JBBPCX010056339.1:0-14441 GCA_037974365.1 Hydrocynus forskahlii | reverse complement strand
GTTTTTGTGATTCTTAATTTGTTTTTATGCTTCTCAATTTTGTTTTTGTGCTTCTTAATTTGTTTTTGTGATTCTTAGTTTGTTTTTATGCTTCTCAATTTTGTTTTTGTGCTTCTTAATTTGATTTTGTGATTCTCAGTTTGATTTTCTGCTTCTTAATTTGATTTTGAGATTTATTGCCTTTTATCCACCAACACAAATAGATCAGTGGTTTTGGTCCTTTAACATGCGTCATTCATATCCGGGACTACTGATTGACCAGATTACTTTGAAAGAGCTTACATAGGTCTCTTGGGGACTTGGCATTTCTTAAGCCTTTATTTCCACTAAAATGCAGAGAGACTGAAAACTCAACCACATATTTGTAATCTCTGTTTAAATCTGACCAAAGTCATGTCAATGGCTGGTGGCATCTGGCTCAAATAATGTACAACAAATGTACTTTTCAGGTTGTTTTGGCAGCATTGCTAAATGCAGGTAAATGTAGGCACACTGACTGCAGTTCTCAATAAAAAAGTTTAAAAAAGCCTGGGGTCTTGACAGGGTCTATGGAATCAGCAACTGCAGCAGAACCTGATCTAATGATTTTCCTAACCAAACTGAAGACATGTGAGGTTCAGAGACAATGTTTGTACCCTGAAAGGTACACAAAGCTCCACAACAATCTCTTGATTCTTGTATTATGAAGTGACCAGCTGTAGTTTAATGTAGATGTGAATAGTTTTGAGGAGGTTAATGGTTTCACCGAATCCGCATTCAGTCCCTTGGTCTGCTGGGTGGTTAACCATGGTTTTCAGACTATAAGTGTGTGGTTTGGGATGGACAAGCCTTACAACTTCATCGACCAGCCCGTTCCTGGAACAGCCACTTAAGTGAACGACTCCATAAAGCTTAATAAAATATTTAGACACCATTGTTTACTGGTAGTCAGTATGGAATGCTAATGTGAAATGAAAGCACTCAGTGAGATATCAGAGGTGTTTTCTATTCCTCCAACCTGACAAATCATGTGGTCAACCCTGTGACCTGCAACCCACAAGCATATTCAGTTTCATTCAGTTTTATTTGTAATGTCTAATGTTATCCCCGAGTTGCTTTCCAGAAATGTGGTTTTGACCCCTAATCATGGATGACAGTGGCAGGAAAACCTTTAAAGAGCATGAGGAAGACACACAGAGGCCCTGATTTTCTAAAGGTCTGCATGTATTGAAACATGTGCGAATGTTACAGCACCTGCAAAAATCTGCAAGCTGACATAAATAAATAAACAAACAAATAAATAAAAAGAACAGTGTCCTGTCTATTTTGTGTTTGCCTTAAAGAATATGCAGTTCTGGACATCACTACCAAAGAGTGCAAAATACAGGACGGCGTCAATGCAAATGATGTTCCTTACAAGACTGGAGAACAACTGTAAGCCACTAACTGTAAAATGAGCTGTAACGAGCCGAGATGAACATGCAAAACAGGGACTTCGTTTAAGTGCATAAAACACTGATTGACTTAACAATGAATATTGATCTCGAGGCACCAAGTAGCAGTCACTAGGAAGCAGTTACGGGTAAATTCAGGGTGGTGTTAGGGTTGACTGATGACTACAAAGACACAGACAAGGGTATGAATACACAACAGGGAAGTGAGACCACCTGGGAAAGGAAAGCAGGAGAACAGGACCAATAATCTGAAGGGCAAGACAAGAGTGGAGCCACTGACCAAAACCAAAGCATGTGGAGAGGTAGTGTGACTGAGAATCTAAATAAGAGTCCATTACAGGTTCACTATATATACACTTTTTAATTTGTTAAACGTAATCATTTTGTATAGTATGTGAACAAAACCTGACAGACAGCACTACACACACTACTACACCACTAGCATGTCAGCATTACTGCTGTGTTGAGAATGATCCACCGCTCAAAGAATTTCTGCTCAGCAGCAGTCCTGTAGTCAGCAGCAGATTGATTATGCATGGGGACAGAGGGGGGCTGAAAAACTGTCAACAGCTGACAACAGTGACAACATGACAACAACAGTCTGTTATTGTACACCTGCAAACTCTCTATAAGGTGTCTGTAATAAAGTGGCCACTGACTGAAAACACTGGGTAGGTTTTCATTATAAAGTGGGCAGTGAGAAGTAATACAAGTTGTTTCCAATAAAGTGGGCAGTAACTGGAAACACAGGGCATTTCTAATAAAGCGGCTAATAAAAGGAAACATAGGCTAAGAAATACATGGTGGTCTTCCTAATAAATCAGTCAATAAAAATAAATCATTTAGGCTACATCTACCGTTCACCCTTTACTTGAAATTCTAAGACTATGTACTATTCTATCAGTATTAGTCAATGGATGATCTGACACTGGGGTCAACATAGTCTAAATGAGTGTGTGTGAATCACTTTGAATGAATTCCCACATTGAGGTCGTCTCAAAATGGAGAACAAGTTCTAAGTGCTAGAAAGATTCTGAGTCATGCATGTTTTGTCCTTTTTAAACAAAGGTGAATAAACAGCAAGTAGCCCAGGTTCAGGAGATAGAGCTCATATCTCACAGTGTGCAGCAAGGGCTAGATCGACAGCTGGAATGCATTTCAGCGAAGGTTGCATTCCTGTCATAGAGACGGCCTGCATCCACACTCTTATCACAGCGTTCCCTCAAGGTTGTAAACAGGCAGTGGAAGGTGCCTGAAATAAATCTACTCTCACTTTTTATGCAAAAAAGTATTTTGTATTCTGGTTACAAATGTAGCTGCGTCTTATACTTGTCTTTCACAGCTTTTATCCGCATACAGGGAACAAACAAAAGATGCAGCTTAGGAGAAACAGCAATCAAACTGGATTACAGCAGGTGGAACGTGGCATGAACATCACCAAATGAATGAGGCTGCTTGATAATTACGAGTGTCCATGAAAAGATCCGCAACTGAGACTGCATCTCAATTTAAAGGGGACCATATCAAGGGAAATCACATTTTCCTTGCTTTTTTTAATGAACAAGTTTGATGTAGTATGTGAACAGTAGTACAATTTCAGTTAATAATTAAAGTCACAATTCACTCTCCAGTCCACATACAGAAACTAAGCTGCAAAACAGAGCATTCTGAATTCATCATAATTGTGATATAACAGCAGACAGTCTGAAGCAGAGTTATTGGAGTGGAATGTGGGGACAATGATTGATTGGTCTATCAGCCAAAACGTGTTTACTGTGCACTAGAACACTAGAAGAGTATAGAAGTCCAAAGTCTAAGCACTACAATGTCCTCTGAAGTCTTCAGTGTCTGAAATGTCTTTAGAACTAAAGTCTTTAGAAGTGTTCAGTACTTGAACACTAGAAGTCTATCGAAGTCCCAGGTCTTCAGCACTAAAGTCTTAAGGTACCTTGAGTACTGGAACACTAGAAGTTTACAGAAGTCCCTGGTCTTCTGTGCATGACCACCAGAAGTGTATAGAAGTCCCAGGTCTTTAGCACTGAAGTCTTTAGCACTTGATCTGTAGACTTAAAAAAATATATATCAACACAACTTCTCTCAAACCGCATCCAGATCTCCATTAATGTGATGTATACTTGTCACTGTGGTTTCAACCACAACACATCTAACTTTAACTTCATAAAACCAAACTCGACTTATTGACTTTCAAACAACACTGACCTTAGATTAGGTTCCTCTGTATGTATGACAGTCACATATTGCCACATAAACTAATTCTAGAACACTTCTCACTTCTATGTCCTAAACCATATCCAAAAGTCTGTGCCACCCATGTAGAGCTGGATCGGGATTGGGCGAGTTGGGAGTATTAACATGAATTTGAGTGACTACTGACTTCAACTTTAGCTTTGTAGTGCCAGTGCTAAACTACAGAAACTAAATTTGGACCCTATACTTGTTTTGGTTGACTGACTACATCTGAGGCCTTGAGAGGAAAAGTGGACCAAGTCCACTTTTTTGAGTATCAGCTCTTTCAACGTCAATACCATCTGAGTACTGTATATTTTGAACCAAGTCCATATGCAATTCCTGAATATTCACTAGATGGCAGTGATGTTCACTAGATGGCATTGATTTGCCAAGCAATTTCTCAAATCAACAGAAACAGGACTTGGTCCACTCTTCCCCTAAAGGCCTCATCTGATGTACACAGAAAACTGTGTAAATTAGATTTTTCGCAGTACTATTCCTTTAAATTCCGTTCCTTGGCCCTCCCTGATGGGACGCCATTCAGGTTTCACAAAAGCACCGAGAGAACCACGAAGCTGTGACATCTTTGGGAAACTGATAAAGGGGTTGCTGTTGTGGGCTGAGAGTAATGGCTAATCTATCCGCCAGTGTGTTTAATCTTTTCTTCCCAACCTGGCCACATAAAGAGGGGAGATTGTTTTATGGCGGTAGCAAAATGAAAGGCTTATCAGCATCATAACACGCCCTCAGTGGGATGAGGCTGGAAGGGTGGAATATGCAGACATTCCAATTTGTATTACTATCTTAACGGGGGGGGGTCCTTTGCCTTCTGTATTAGTCTTGAAAGGAGTTATACTGTTATTCCAATGCCTAAAATGTAGGCCTCTGACACTGTATATTATTGTTATCTATAAAACGGATTAGTAGGTATTCAGTGTACATTTGTCCATTTGATAGAAGCTGACGAACATGGTTCATAAAACATTAATACACACACACACACATACACACACACACACACACACACAAAGAATACTAAGGAGAAAGGTTTCCTCTTCACTTTCGACTCCAACACTGAAAATCACAGCAAGGGTCACTGGGTCTTCACTTACAGACAACTACAAATGCTGTATGTGTGTGAAAGCCTCATTTCAAAAGACGTTATCATTAATTTTGTGTAATTAGTTCCCACTTTGAGCTGGTGATGAAGCTTATAATTAGCATCATGCACAGATTATGAAAGAGGTAGAGCAGAGAGAAAGGTGGGTATTAATTGGACGCGGGTGCTCGTTTGTGAAAAAGAAAAGTTTTGGCTACTGGGTAGGTCTTAGTTTTCAAAGCTGCAGGTCCAAGGAGTAATCATAGTAGGTATGTGGGAGCTTGAAAACAAGCTGTGGGTCTAAAAAAAGAAGTCTTCAAAAAAATAAAGAAATATAAGATCAAAACACATCAAACTTCTTTTATTCCTTTGGCTTCATTAAAACATATAGTTTCACTGTCCACTTTATTAACACTTACTTTGTACTTCCACTCACTGGCCACTTTATTAGAAACACCCACCCTGTACTTTCACTCTTGGGCCACTTTATTAGAAACTCCCACCCTCTACTTCCACTTACTGGCCATTTTATTAGAAACAGCTACCCTGTACTTCCTCTCTCGGACCACTTTATTAGAAACTTGCACCCTGTACTTCCACTCTTGGGCCACTTTATTAGAAACTCCCACCCTGTACTTCCACTCTCTGGCCACTTTATTAGATACACTCAGTCTGTACGGCCACACACTGGCCACTTTTCTTGCAAACAGACTATTTGTTTGGTGAACACATGATATTAAGATAAGATAAGATAAAAAAAAACCTTTATTAGTCCCACAAGTGGGAAGTCTGCATTGTCACAGCAGAAAGTGGACAGAAACAAAGAGCAGCAAAAATGAAAAACAATGGAATACAATAAAGTTGAATAAAATACAAATGTGCACTATACAAGGAATATAAAAATAGGATAAAATAAAAAATATGTGCATTGTAAAAATGTATACATATATATGTAAACTTAGATAAGTATGTATACAATGAAAGTGACCATTCTGTCATCCGTGAACACACCACAGCATGAAATTCTTTCTCCGTATTTCACCCATTCACCAAGTGAAGCAGGGGGCAGCCAGGAACACGGCCTCCGGGGAGCAGGGTGTGGGGACGGTACCTCGCTCAGGGTACCTCAGAGGTGCTTAACACCACTGATAAAGGGCTAGATTACTTATTACAACAAAAGATGGGTTACAGTCTCTAAATGTTGCTTATGAAATATATATAATTACATATAATTACATATATGATAATTACATATATATGACAATTACATAAATGATCAACTGTAAAAATAAAATAAAAATAAACAACAATGTATCCAACAATGAATTAAATTAAAGCAAATAAAAAGATCCCAAAATGCCAGTGACTTAACTATGGTTTTTCTGTCATTGGTCTAATTATCATTTTAAACTCCGTAATCTAAATGAAATGTATTAAGCTGTTTAGGTTTTCGGGCAAAACAACTACGTTTGTTGAAACTGCATCAAATTAAGACATGGGAATGTGAGAAGAAAATTATGATGGCTTTATAATCTTTTTTGCATTTCTTGGCATGTTGTGAAGACGTGAGCACATTTTAAAAAAGAATGTCACCTGAGTACTCCCCAAATCTCCACAAATTAATGTTAATCTATCACTATGAGGACTTTCAGTGAAATGTAGTATAAGATAAATGGCCACTGTGCCGCGCACGCACACACACACACACACACACACACACACACACACACACACACACACAGCTTGAGCGCACAGCAAAAATAACACTTTTGACTCCACTGACATTATGAATGACACTGTTCACTGACTCACCTGAAAACAAGCAGTCTCTCACATCTCACTACCATTCTTTTCATCTCTCACCATTGTTTTTCTGAAAGTGTCAGCATTTTCTGTCCTTAATGTTTTCTAGACATCCGCAGGACTGAATTATAACTGACGTGCGAAGGCGTGAGAACAGCGATGCTCTGGCAGGTCATGAATAAATTTGTGACGCTCTATCTGAACAAGTCGCTGTTGTATCAACTTGCAAATGCGTTCCTGAGTCAGGCGCATGTAATACTGAAGAAAGAGCAGCTGGGATTAGTACACTAATACCTCAGGCGCAGGCAGACTAGGATTGAAGGATTTAGGTCATTTTCTGGACAGCGCTGATCCATGAGCCGTTGTTTTAAATGGGCATATTAATCAATTTAGCCAGGGGAACATGTTTGTTTTTATACAGCTTGGTAACACTTTCTTGTAGTGATTCTCTATGGATATCTGACCTATTCATGCTTTGCCCACAAATACAGCCTGATAATTGTCTGACAGACGGCATTGCATCCAAACTGGCCTTGCAGTGACAGTAATAGGCGTCATTAGCTCACAAAACTATGTGAAATAATATTCTATACGTTTAAATCCTGCTTTGTACTCATCAGACAGTGCTTTCAAATAAGCTTTTTATGCTGCCCTGTTCTCACACTGTGCGCTGCTGATACAATACATTGAGAAAACAGGTCTTCACCTGTTTAGTCCTAAAACTGTTGCTTTACAAAGAACATCAGATATTACACAGAAAATCTTTGCCCAAGCAATTGAAATGGGAAGGTTATTTTGGTTGCACTAATCTGTACTCTTATGAACTAATTAGATGTATATTCACTATTTTACTTTGTTTTTCATTGCTTCTCTAATGATTGGGGACATAGCTGACCTTGGTAAATAAGTGTGAACCTGGTTTCAGGTATTCAGAGATGAGTGAAAAGAAAATAAGGAGAAACGCCAAAGCATGGAACCTCTGTTAAAAGTGGGAGGTGGGCTGTGAAAACATACATTTTGTACCAGACCTGGGCCTGATATGGACTTGGAAAATATCTCAAGGTCTACCACAAACTTTGTTGCACAGTTTTATAGAATATTGGCAAAATTCCCTTTGGCCTTTGGCAAATTCACTCTGCTGTTTCCAAATGGCCTAATTTTGACTAGCTAACAAGATCCAGTCCAGCTTGGTCCCAAAACAATTTAAAATGGAAATCTTTATGTAGTGATTACACAAATTATGCTAATTATGCAAACAATCATTACGTAATGTTTTACAGACTGCTACACAATACATACTTCTTCATAATGTTAATATCATGCTAATTTTGCATGCTGTACCCATTCAACTGGGCCAGTGTTCTCTAAAGATTTGTTTCAGCTTCACAACGGTTCTTACGACAGAGTGCATACGTAGGTGTAGCATGAGCAGGGCTGGGATGTAATGGAATACAAGTATTTAGAATATGTGTTCAGAATACAGAGATCAGGTACCTGTATTCAGTCAATGTTACAGTCTTACAAAGGCAGTATTCAGAACACAGTTCCTTTTTTATTTTAGAGAAAATATACTTACCATAATAATCTTACCCACTATATAAAAAATAAAATCCTGATAAATCAGATAATAAGTAAATAATCTTGGTGCTACTGAGCTGATTAAGTTGTGGGCATGTTTACGAGAGATAAGATTAGATATGATCTCATTCTTGAAATATTAAAGCTGACCTCCCAACATAGGCTGTCCCCAAAGATGTCATGTTCACATAAATTTAATGTCATGTGACAGATATCCCTCATACAGCCCTTACAAACACAAACAGTGTGGTGGAGAGGTATAGTTGGGCTGAGGAAGAGATGTACGTTAAACCAGACATACATGTCAAACATTGCTTTTTTGTGTAGATAAACCTAGACAATGTGACAACATTTTTTGCAGGCATTTTTGTCATAATGTAAAAAATGAATTTGAAGGAAAGCACACTAGAAATCACATTTTAAAACATATTTTCATTTGATCCCGTGCACTTTGTTCCTCTTCAAAGAATTATTGCAAAACACCTCGGCTGCCATTTTGTCCTCATATGCACCTAAATGGCTAAAGAGGAGATTTCTGAGAAGACTAGATAGAAGATAATCTGTCAACAAAGAGTAAAGTCAAAGGAAAATAAGGAAAAAATACAAAATACAAAAAATATTAAAAGACAGATGGAAAATGAGACTACCCTGCATGACCTGATAGACCATCAAAGCTGTCCCTTTCAGATAAACAGCACTTCAGGCGTTTATCTTTGAAAGAAAGGAAAAACATCAAGCACAGCTCTTGTTCCAGATCTGAAAAATCCTCAGGTGTTTCTCAAAAACTGTTACTGAGAAAACAAACCAGACAAAAAAAGGAAAAAGTTAGCATGAGAACACTGAAACTGAGAAACAGAAATTGTAGCTAACTTCTAGAGCAGTACTCATTTTACCTTTAAATACAGACTACATTCTACAGCTAATGTCTAAAATCCATTTTAAGGCTTGGATTTTGTAATTACTGATAGTATGATACTAGGTGACCAGTCCGTTACATCGACAGTCCAGCTAACCATCAGAGATCACAAACTACAAGACGAAAACTGGATCTGATTTCTGGAGCAGATTTCTGTTCTACAGCAATAGGATGCCATGAGATTGATTACTATTATTTTCTGCATTCAGCACAGTGCAGTTTTTGCATAGCTGTCTGCAATTCCATGCGGCGTGGCAAACAAGAGCTTCATCAAATATGAAAAGCCAAGACACACAGAGACAAAAACACTTTTCTGCAATACTGTGAACACTGCTTTACACTAAACTCTGAAGGTGTTTACAAGAAGCATGGTCAAATATCCCTGAAAGCAAGTCTCCTGACAAGAATGGAAGCTGTAATATTCAAAGGGTGAACAAACGAAATACTGAAAAATTCACTATTATATTTAGTTACTGAGGCTTCTGAGCAATTTTCTGTTAAATATTTGGCCCAGATTGACCACTAAGTGTTCAAAGACGGTCTACTTCCTTAAGCATGAAGTAACATCTGAGCCCCTGCTGTTCTTAAAGCACTTATATTGTGTTATGAACTGCTGGCAAGGACTACACAAAGGCCTGGAAGGACATCACTGATGAAATACTCCTCATTCTTCACTCTAAGTAGGTCATCATATTTCAGTCCATGAGCCATTTGTACTTTTGTATCTCACTCTCTTTCTCTCTCTCTCTCTCTCTCTTCTCTCCCTCACTCTCTCCCCACAGATGTTCATTCTGTGTGTGTTTTGGCCTACTGTATTTCAGGAACATTCTTCAAGGGATTTCTCTCTTGAGCATGCAGACAGATTGCGAGCGTGCACGCACACACACACACACACACACATTTCTGTCATCATTATTGTATAATACTGAACAACATACACACACAAGTATGGACAAAAGTAATGGGACGCCTGATCCCCACGAAAACCTTTCAACACATACAGCGCTCACATTATGGACAAAAGTAATGGGCCGCCTGATTATTACAACAAAAGAGACTTTAATAACACTGCATTTAGATACATAAACTTTCATATGGAGTTGGTCCATCTTTGCAGCTGCTATAATGATTCCACACCCCCACGCTCTGGACTCTGCCCTGTAGTGGGAAATTGCTTTGGTTTTATATTTGATTTGATTACATTAATGTTTAAGTTAACATTTACAAGAAACATTTCAACTGTAACTCTGTAACTGCGTTAAAGAGAACACTGCTGTTAAAAAGCTCCTTATTTATTTAAAATGTTTGCAAACCAAGTGTTATTGCACTTTTGTTCATATGGCAGTACTTTAAAAATAAAGCTGCGCAGTACACTACTGTTGAATTCATTATAAATTTTGCGCATAACCATGTGATTAATTGCAATGAAACATAATGTTTATACAGCATAATATACTGAAAAACTACATGTAAGAGAGCATAGCTAGTCCTGTTTAGTTGGATTTTGTATGAGAAAAAGTTTGAGAAAAGTTAAACAAAATGGATTTTTTTTTCTCTACTTATCTCTTCCAGCTTATCCGATATCTGAAAAAATTGTATCATGACATATTTATGGATCAAAGCAACAAAAAAAAATCATCTTGACAGATTTTTTTTTTTTTTTACCAAATGCTCCCTGTCGCGGGCCAATACCACCTCTCACAATTGACCTTTGTTGACAGAAATCCGTCCTAGCGACGGAAAACTTTAATCCATGCACATTGTGTATTGTGATCTTGTATTTTTCCCTTATCACATCACCATACCACCCATTCCTAGTAACTTCAGAAATGCTTTGCTTTTTTTTTTACTTTTTTTTGTCTGTAGTCATGTCCAGTTCCACATGACAAAGGACCCCAACAGTGACATGATCATAGGTGTCATTTACATTCACACTGTGGGGCTTTTTCACCCCCACCACTTTTAAGCCCCCTCTAGTCAAAAATTATAGACCCTAAGACTTTTCAGACCAAACTGGTGCATGCATTGCTACCGTGGCTGGGCAGGTGAAGACTCACATGTGCTTCCTCAGAGCACCACTGCATAATTTTTGCAGCATCAGTGGACAGTTTCACATGCTTGGGGGAGAACACTAACGGCTGATTCTGTTACATCAGCTATCAGACGCCTGCGCTGGCTAGCATGTGGTGATGGAGGAGAGCGAGCCCAGTTGTGTTCTCTTGGACTCCCAGTCACAGATGGCTGTTGCATCACTGGGGCTCAAGCTCGGGGGCTCCTGATGATTGCGGCTGCGCTTTTTTGCTGGGAGCCCCTTTTTTTGCTGATTTTAATGCCATGATTCCATTTGCATAGATGAGCACAACCAAAGAAAAGAAAACCCTCTGAAGTGAAAAGTGCATTTCTTGATCATTTCTTTCACTTTTCCTCACACTGGAGCCATGGTATTTTAGTTGATGAAAGTCAAAACAGACGCCTTGCCTCTTTTTCTGAAGGTTGGATTATTAACTTTTAACCCTAACTTTGACCTCAGTAGCTAATGCCTTTGCTCTTTATGTTCTTAAGAAAAGAAATCCTCACCGGGACCAGGCACATTTGCCCATTGTAATAAAAAACAGCAAGGTGTTAAATGGCAACATATGCTTTGTGAATCACTCTTTTTACACAACCTGAGCTTAAACATCAGACTTGCTCTTTGTAAGCCTACTAAGAGAAACAGAATAAATGGATGATACATGAATGAACTACACATGAATGTGTTCAGAATGTCTGTTTTTGAGGTTGTTGTGATACAAATAAGCCAAAACAACACATCATATTTCTAATATAGATTCTGTCATTACAACACATTGTGGTAAAAGTCTAAAATCAGCGCCTGAATTATTTCTTCAATTTAGTCACAATCAATTAGACCCTCTTGCTAGGACTTCCCCAATCACACGCCATTACCAGTGCTGGGATTTTATTAGTACATGCTTCTTCTTAATATGATCAAGGACATAAAGTAAGAAAGTAAAAAAAGATCAGAAAGGGTTTTGATTGCAAGCTGACTTATAAACACTGACTGTTGAAAGTAAAACCTAATTTACAGGACCCACACTACACTGATTTTAACACTAGAGTGTTTAACATCTCGAGAGCATTTGCATGTTTTCCATCATTCAGGGAACATTTGACCTCTGCAAAGTAGTAAATACACAAACACACACACACACACACACACACACACACAAACCTAGTGGTAGCTCACTGGTCAAAATCCTGCTCACTGGTCAAAAAGTCCAATCATTCCATTATCTATAAAACTACAAAAAAATAAATTGCTCTGTCATTTTATGCAATATAAAACTAGTACAATTCAGTAGTAGATTAATAAAATATTGTAAATTAGAACTCCAGTCATATTGTTAGATATAGAACTACAAACAATAGTTTACAGCCGTTGTATTAGATATAAAACTACTAAAATAAGAAACCCAGTCATTCTATTAGATACAACACCTCTACAAATTAGAAACGCAGCCATTGTATAAGATGCTACTGCTCATTAGAAGGCTAGATAAACAAAACTAATACAAAGATGAAACTACACATTATTTATGTAAACAGCAAAAGTTACTATTCATTCTACAGCGCAGTCTCTCTGAGAATTACTCCCTCGCACTCACACACACACACTCTGACACAGAGTAAACACACTGCATGTGGTTCATTTACACTAGTGTTTCAATGGTAGCATCAGTATCTTTACATGAATTCCCCAAACATACCTATTCTGTCCCACAAGACACAAGAAAAGCTTTTTTGCAAAATGATGCACAGAGGGTCTATAACGCGTAACGGAGAAATAGATATAAAGAGAAGGAAGAGAGACAAGTCTTGGGTGCTTACCTGTAATGGACTCAGTGGACTTGCTTTCTTGATTGTCCATGTTTTCTTTCACTCTTTAGCCCTTTGCTGCTGGAACGGCAAAGAGTGTGTGAGCATGCTGCAGCTGTGCATGTGGGTGTGTGTGTGTGTGTGAGAGAGTAAGATTAAGAGAGAGCGAGAGAGAGAGAGAGAGAGAGAGAGAGAGAGAGAGAGAGAGAGAGAGAGAGAGAGAGAGAGAGAGAGAAAGAGAGAGTGAGAGAGAGGGGAGGTTTGCTATGCTTTATGTTTCTCAGGGCTATTGGCAGGAGACCTTATCTCTGTGGAGATTTCAGATTCTCTCTCTCTCTCCTCCTTTCTCTCTCTCTATAACTCTCTTATCTATCTCTACCATGTCCACAACATATGTGTGCACACATGAACACACACACACCTACAAATCTAAGCTGTTTGAGTCATGTCAGATGTCAAGACCATGTTCAGGGGAGAAGGAAGGACAGGAATGAAAAGAAGAGAGAACAGCAGAGGAATACAATCACCTTTAGAGCACATTTACACACACACACACACACACACACACACACACACACACACACACACACACACACACACATACACACACACACACACACACGACACACATACATGGGCACACACACACACACAAGTACACATGCACACACACACAGACACACATGGTTGTGCTCATATCACATCTGTCCCTGAGATCCACACAAGCTGTAAATTAGCTTCCTCTATCTAGAGAATCAGCATGTATTCCTTCATTCTGTTCATCTGTCTGTTCGCTGGGACTGCAGATGAATACGGGATTTCCATGCACTATTTATAATATCTATGGTAAATATGCATTTTTGCATATTTTACAAATTATATACATTATGGTATATGACAGACTTTCCTCCAACCATGAAAATGTTGCATTTTCTAACATCTTGTGTTCTACAGTGCATCTGGAAGTTATTTTGTTAAGCAAAATGTGCCATTAAAATGTATAAAGAGAGAGAGAGAGAGAGAGAGAGAGAGAGAGAGAGAGAGAGAGAGAGAGAGAGAGAGACACAGAGAAAGAGACAAACTGTTTAGAATGGCGAGTGTTTTTTTCACATTAGTATTACTAAGAATATATTATTACATTTCACTGAGAAGAAATAGATAACATTATTCAGTAAATAGTGCACAATATTATTGTGTTCCTTGTGGAAGTGCAGTATCACTTACATTTACCATCATAAACCTGGTTTGACCTTGTCAGTCCTTCATTAAGTTGAATCAGGAGCTGCTGATGGAGTTTCACAAATCCAAACAACGGCTGGAGGAACCGAGGAGTAGTGTTGTTTTTGGCGGCCTGTCTTTAGTCTAGTCTTTGCATCAAGCTGTCATTTTAGTTTTTATTAGTCTTAGTGACGTCCAAACTCTTTTAGTCTAGTCAAGTTTTAGTCGACTAAAAGTCTGAGCATTTTAGTCTTATTTTAGTCAAAAT
>JBBPCX010056328.1:0-14442 GCA_037974365.1 Hydrocynus forskahlii | reverse complement strand
GTGTGTGTGTGTGTGTGTGTGTGTGTGTGTGTGTGTGTGTGTGTGTGTGTGTGTGTGTGTGTGTGTGTGTATGTTGTAAGAACTGCTGCGGTACTGAGTACTGATTAGAAAGAGGGTTTAGCTGGGGAATAGCAGGTGATTTGGCATCCTGTCCCCATAATGAATTCAATTACAGATGAACACTGGGAGTAATTAAACACTTAACGTATCCCCTCAGTGCCACCTCTCTCCCTCTCTCTCTCATTTCCTTTCAGCATTCTTATAACATGCTGAATATGTGCATAGTTTCACTGGTATTTACTTAGAATAGTCCATATTCAATTAAATCCCACCAAGAGCCAGTGGTGGACACTGGTGTCTACAGTCAGTTTAATAAATACAATAATGTGTACTGTATATTTATGCATCTAGGAATAAGCAATGTTTTCCATTTTAGCCAATGTGCGTAAAGTTGAGCGTTGAGGCAGGATGTAATCATGACCAGCAATTGACTAACAAAAGAACGAGACACAGGAGACACCATTTTTCTCTTGCCACAAATAGACTTCTGTTTTCATCCTGAATATAACATACCTAACCTCAAAATCCATCCATCCATCCATTTTCTACCCCTTTGTCCCACACTCGGGGTCAGGGGGGGCTGGAGCCTATCCCAGCTGCTACAGGCGAAGGCAGGGTACACCCTGGACAGTCGCCAGCATGTCGCAGGGCCACATACAGAGACAGACAACCATTCACACCCACATTCATACCTGGGGCAATTTAGTGTGCTCAATTGACCTATCCCCAATGCACCCATGTTTTTTGGCGGTGGGAGGAAACCGGAGCTCTGACCATATGGGAATTAAGAGTGAACACATCTAAAGGGTACTTTAGATGCCCTTTTTAAACAGATAAAGCAATCACAGGCCATGACAGGGTCATGTCTCTGGCTTTTCTCAGACCCTGTCATGTATGGTTGGTTCTGGCTGGTTTTAACGACATCCAGTTCACACCTTGTTCTTGCTCTTTTTTCGGATCTCTACACCATGAAACGAGCCATCAATCACTCCAGTTTCACTTACTGAACATTTTGGATTATTGCTGATCGTTACTATACTAACATAAACCAAGAACCATAGAGACTATTATGGTTTACAGCAGGATCCCAATCCATTCCCCCCATACTTGATCTAATGAAAGTCTTCCACTGAATTCCCTTTAATATTACTTTTCACGGTACAAGTTTAGACTTCACTACAGCATGTGAACAAGGCCTATTTCCTCTTCCTGCAATTTGCTGCATCCTGTCATTCTTCTTTGAATGACACCCAACACATAAACCACACCAACAGCCCTTGTTCTGATTGCTCCCCAAGCCTTAAGACAGATATAGAATCAGTTTTCCAGAGACAATGAACTCCTAGGCTTTGTTGTTTTAACACAATGTGAAGTCTGTTTTGCAAGGCTAATCTCACGCTGACCCACGTTTCCATCCGGTCTCCAGCTGCCATCGGCCAGACGAGTCTGCTAATCTATCACTCGCAGACACATGTCAGCACGGCCCCCTGCCTACAAAGGCACTTCGACAGCAAGCCTTTAACTTTATTCATTGCGAAACCGCAAAAGTGCTATGCAGATAAAAATCTACACTAATTCCATATCACCATGATTACTGTCAATCATCAAGACAAGAAATGTTGTCTCAATGAACCCTTAAAAGTCACAGTTATCACTGCCCCTATCATTGATAATGTCATAATGTTATAATTATATCAGTATTATAAAGACATTTTACTCTATATAGTCATATAAAAATTATTTTTTACATTATTATTGTGGTCACACTATTTTCAGTGCCCTCATCCTTTCTAATGGAACCAAGCTGCTGTTAACAGCATTAGGTTTAGGTTTATGTTTTGGCTTGAAGTTAAGGTTTACTGTTAGATAGACTATTAGTGTGCAGTTGCATTCAATAAATATCTAGTTTCATATTAAATACAAATTAAACGTCTACACAACATCTGGAGAAGCCACTAAAAAATACAGTGTTATTTTATTTGCTCAATGTGTTGTAGCTTTTAGGCTTATAAAGGACATGTATACAGTCATGGCCAAAAATACTGGCCCCCCCGCATCTATGTCGGAAAATGCACCACTTCTCCCAGAAAACTGTTGCAATTACAAATGTTATGGTATTTTTTGTCATGTTTATTTCTTTTGTTGGCACTGGAAGAACACAAAAAAGCAGAGGAAAAAAAAAACAAATCTGAGACACTCCACACAAAAGATATAAAATGGCCTGGACAAAATAACTGGCACCTTATCATAATTGTAAGACATAATTTCATTTCAAGCATGTGATGCTCCTTTGATTTGTAATTAAACTCACTTGTAGCAATTAACAGATGCTGGCAATATGAAAATTCCCACTTGCAACCAGTTAACATGGAAAAACATTGAATCAGTCTTGTTTTTGAGTGTCCGTGTGTACCACACTGAGCATGGAGAAAAGAAAGAAGAGCAAAGAATTGTCTGAGGATTTGAGAACCAAACTTGAATAGAAAAGCATGGACAATCCCAAAGCTACAAGCCCATCTCCAGAGTTCCTGTGTCCACTGTGCACAACATTGTAAAGAAGTTTACAGCCCATGGCACAGTAGCTAATCCCTCTGGATGTAGACGAAAGAGAAAGACTGATGAAATGTTACAACGAAGACTTCCAAACAAATTCAACTTCCAAACAAATTCAAGCTGATCTGCAGGCACAGGGTACAACAGTGTCAGCTCCCGCTATCTGTCGCCATCTGAATGAAAAGGGACGCTATGGCAGGAGGCCCAGGAGGACCCCACTCCTGACACTGAAACATAAAAAAGCCAGACTGGAGTTTGCTAAAACTTACCTGTGGAAGCCGCAATCCCTCTGGGAGAATGTACTCCGGACAGATGAGACAAAAATAGAGCTTTTTGGTAAAGCACTCATTCTACTGTTTACCAAAAACAAAAAAAAAAGCCTTCAAGGAAAAGAACACAGTCCCTACAGTCAGACATGGAGGAGGTTCACTGATATTTTGGGGTTGCTTTGTGGCTTCAGACACTGGATGTCTTGACTGTTTGCATGGTATAATGAAATCTGAAGACTACCAAATAATTCAGGGGTGCAATGTAGGGCTCAGTGTCAAAAAGCTAGGTCTCAGCTGGAGGTCACGGCTCTACCACTGTCATGGGACAATGATCCAAAGCAAACTTCAAAAAGCACCCAGAAATGGTTTGAGACAATGCGCTTGAGAGTTCTGAAGTGGCCAGCAAATGAGTCCAGATCTAAATCCCATAGAGCTCCTGTGGAAAGACCTGAAGCAGCTGGCAAAGGAAGAGTGATCCAAAGTTCCAGTAGATGTAAAAGACTCATTGATTGTTACAGAAAGCGATTACAATCAGCTTTTTCTTCCAAAGGGTGTGCTACCAAGTATTAAGCTGAAGGTGCCAATAGTTTTGTCCAGGCCATTTTTGACGTTTTGTGTGCAATGTCTCAGATTTGGGGTTTTTTCCTATGCTTTTTTGTGATTTTGGAGTGCCAACAAAAGAAATAAACGTAGCAATACAAAAGCATTTGTAACTGCAACAATTTTCTGGGAGACATTTTCTGACATAAATGCAGGGGTGCCAGAATTTTTGGCCCTGACTGTATCTCATAAATGGACCAAGTAACATGATGGTAAGTATTAACAAAGTCACACTACAATTTACTGCCACATGCCTAAGGTGGAATGACAGTCAAACGATTCTCAAGCACCAGGTAGTTACATAGGGTAAAAACTGCACTGCATACAGAAACAACATACACTATATGGACAAAAGTATTGGGACACACCTGTTTTCCTCTTCCAGCATGACTGTGTCCCAGCTAGGGTTGCAAAGGGGCAGAAAATTCTTGGTATATTTCCAGAAACTTTCCATGGGAACTTTAGTTCTGGAATTTTGGAAATATCAACATTAGCTGGTGTGAAAATGCCTCCACACACTGGATGGTGTACGTGGCATTTTTATGTTGAATAAGACGACACAAATGTATAAAAAAAACCCACTAATGCAATGCAGTGCAGATATGTAGATAGTTAGCTGAACAAATGGAATGGTCTTCAAAATATTTTACAACTGATGTATAAAATCTTGTATGGTTACACAAAATCGTCTAGCAGGAGGCAGAAGAAACAGCCTCACATTCACAGTAGTTAGCATCGTGACAAGCTAGCCTCTTTAATGAAATTGTGCTAGCTGGCTTACATTTAGTATATCTGGTTTACCAGTTACCTACCTACTGTATGAATACATTTTGATTTAATAGTTGCTTGTTAAACTTGAACACCATAGATCAAATATTACCTACCAAATAATATCATCAAAACTTACTTGTTTTTTATGCCAATCTGTGGCTTCAATAATCTGTATCTGCGCTGTGCTCAAAAAAAGTAGTGAGGAATGCACGAAGTATGTAGGGGGCGTGGCCTCAATAGCCCCACAATGAGTAGTGTGTGTGCCTGTGTGACTGAGGAACAGCATAAATCCTCAACTGTATTTGCATTAGCTTTGATTATGCTACAGTATATATTTTACAGTATATATATTTTTTTATGTACCCAAACGTCCAGTTTATTCTCGTTAATACCCATTAATTCCTGTTAATTCCCATGAATTCCCATGGAAAGTTTCCAACTTTGAATAATCCCAGCCCATGTATTTGAATGCAAGGTCATTAAAGTCCCTAATTGTGTAATGGTCAGGCATCCCAATACTAAAGTGGCATTTGGCCAATGTCCTTATCCAGAGTCTTGCTCAAGGACACAATGGCAGAAAGTGCAGTTTGAACCTGCAACTTTCTGGTCTGAGGATGGTGACAGACGAGAAAGGCTCAGCTTACACAAAACAACACATAATAAACACATAATAACACACATAACCACTCGAACACTGACTAACACACATCTATACCCCTCTAATGTTCCCCAAAAACACAATAAATGGCAAACTGGCCACTAGTGCTGGCCCGCAAAGGCTCATGGGAGCCAGTGTGACTGCCGGCTTGTCACAATATTTTAAGAAAGTTATAGTCTAGCCCATGCACACCAAGAACTGATTGTATTTTTTATTTTGCAGACAGATTTGTAAATTACACTCTGTATCACCATCATTAACTGTAAGTTTTGGCAGATGGAAAGACATCATGCCCTCCATGAGAAATTATCAAAAATGCTGAATCAATCATCTCCAGCTTCATATTTTAGGGAATGACTACAGTTTTCCAAATCAGTCTGTCTCTAACACATCAGATAAAGCTATTGGCCGGGTTTCTTGGATGATCACCAACAAAATCTTTTTTTTTTTTAATGAAGCAGACAGGGCTGTGGAAACATGGAGACAGAACAACTACATATTGGCCCACATGCACACTTTCTCACTTTCAAGAGAGTGCTGTTCTAATTCAGTGATATAAGGGATGATAAATATAATATTATCATTATCATGATAAATTGCATCAAAATATGTCTGATTTTGAGCATCATTGAAACACTGTGTTGAAGGTGAATGTTGGCAATTCCAACTTGTCTGAATATCTCAGATATTGTGTTGCATACTGCATATTGGAAAAAGTGATGTTAAAAGGATATTTGCAAGAGGTATTATACTGTCACATACATTTTATCTTGGATAGTTTCAATTTGTGTGAGAAGGGATGACAAATCTGTAAGGTTTTTTTCAAACAGAGTCTGATTTTAGGCACAGCCAAAAAGAACATGTGACAAAAAAGATACCCATTTACACTAAAGTTTATTTGTATGTTTTAATGCTTGGAGCTCTGATTCTTCCATACATATAATCCCCCCCCCCCACACACACACACACATAAATCAGTTCTCTTGTGGTTCTTGTGTAAGAGCAAATTAAATCACACTAACTTGCCTGTTTCTAACCTTCCACCAACAGGCTTGTATGAACTCTTTACAAGAAGACAGATCTGAGACTTAGTGGTGCTTGATGGTTTCATGTCAAACTTCCTAGCCCAAACTTTCTCTAGACAGATCTTCCCAAAGAATGCTATTGTTTTGCATGTTTGTGTAAGATTGCCATCTTAATTACTTTCAAAAACAGCAATGCAGTGTCTGCAATCAGCCGACTTGTGATGGAAAAGCCCGTTTCTAGTGACAGTTACAGCCCTTGATGAATGATTTCCGACAATGTTTCCTCAAAACAGATTTTTCACACAGCTTTGGCCAGCCACGAGGACTTATCAACTTGGACCGGGTTTCCCTGTGTAACTGTTAAGGTAGCATTAGCATGCCATAATACAGAGAAGTAAAAAGTAAACAAGCAACATGGAAAATTGCAACCATGGCTGTTAATGGAGTCTGAACAAAAGGAGGAAAGTCTACAGAATTCCTATTCATCAAACTGCACTTAGAGATAAGCTAATAAAATGGAAAAAGCCCCTCCCAAACAGGGAAGTAGCACTATGGAAACAGATTATTTTGGAGAGATATTGCGATTGGGCTTATTAATCATGACTTACAAAATGTCTCGTGGGTCTTCTGGGATTTTCTAAACAATATAATTCATGAAGCTGCTTATAAAACATCGAACTTGTGAGGCCCAGAGCAATCACGACACATTCGACTCATTGAGCATAATTAGGATGATATCTAGGAATTAGATATAATTAGATTTATCTAGAAATAATTTACACTTGGCCTTAATGCACAATTGGATGAAACACTACAAAAATAATGATAAAAAAATGTAAAAACCGAAAAGGCACAGTGATTTTTGGGTATAGCTAAGTCTGAAATTGCAATAGAAAGCTGCCCTGCAGAAAAGAAAAAGAAAAAGATTAAAGGCAAAGCTAAACTGAACATGCTCACATGGCTTATAATAAATGGAAAGTAGCTGCTGCCAACTACTATGGGGTCTTTTTCTTAATGCTAATTGGAGGCTATACAATTTCATTCGATTGGCAACACTAATATTTCGGACTGAAATATTTCTTTAATTAGAAAGTTTTCATGCAAATTTCATGCAAATTTTTGAAGGGAAGTCTTAATGCTTCAGCATACCAAGACATTTTGGACAACACCATGCTTCCAACTTTGTGGTTGCAGTTTGGGGAAGAACCTTTTTCTACTCCAGCATGACTGTGCCCCAGTGCACAAACCATGATGGATGAGTTCAGTGTGGAAGAACCTGACTGGCCGCACACAGAGGCCTGACTTCAACCCCATCCAACACCTTTGGGATGAACTGAAACAGAGATTGCGAGCCAGGATTTTCTGACCTCATAAATGCTCTACAGAATTAGTGGGCCTTCCAAGAAGAGTGGAAGCTGTTCTAGCTGCAAAGGGAGGACCAACTCCATACTAAAGTCTAAGTATTTGATTGCAAATGGGGTGGTGGTAGCTCAGTAGGTAGGATACCAAGAGATCAAGGGTTCGAATCCTACCTTCAGCACTCCACCACTGGGTTCCTGAGCAAGCCCCTTTAACCCCAAGTTGCTCCAGGGAGACTGTCCCCTGTAGTTAGGGAATGGAAGTCGCTTTGGATAAAAGCATCTGATAAATGCCGGAAATATAAATGTCCCTGTTGGTGTAATGCTTATGTGTCCATACAGTGTATATCAGCTTGGGTAAAGCAGTAGATTGGGAGACTTTTAATGTTTAATGCTACGTGAAAACAGCATATAAAAGTCAGGCCACAATTTTAGCCACTGGTTATGTTTGCTGTAAATCAAGACATCACAGAATGAACAATGATTTTCATGGATAGTTACATTTCCAGTAGATATACTGAATAAAGAAAGAAAGAAAGAAAGAAAATATGTTAATTGCAAAGGAACTTATGCACATGAACAGTGTAGAAATTACAATACTAGTGTACTATAGACCCAAGAAGTAAAACAAGCAAGGTAAGAAAAAAAGGATCTACTGATGCTTTTCAGCTATTTCTCAAGGACAGGAAAGTGCTAACCCATTGGCCTAAACCCAGAATCACTGTTAAAGGATCGATATTTCTATTGGCTTTGTCTCAAGCATTGATGTGAGAGAATCTGGAACATGCTTGCAAGCAGTGAGCACAATTGGTTGATTTCCCATTACTGGCACATCAGTGTGCAGTCTAGGAATATGGTATTGTTTCTAAGAAGGAGACCTTGAGGAAGGAAGGAACTGGGAGATGAATGTGCCCACAGAAACAGCTTCCACGGAGGACTTCTTCAAACACTAGTTTTGCCTTCCACACTTTCACTAGGAATGGTCAAGCAAATATTTAAATTACTGCTAACATTCAGGTGATAGAAAGTAAATTACAACATGGTCTAACAAACAGAAATCCATCTGAAATAGAACTCCACTGATACCTTGTATGAACAAAAGTATTGGGACACACCTCTTAATTATTGAATTCAGGTGGTCCCTTACTTCCAGTGAAGGACAATCTTAATGCTTCAACATACCAAGACATTTTGAACAACGCCATGCTTCCAACGTTGTGGACACAGTTTGGGGAAGAACCTTTTCTATTCCAGTATGACTGTGTCCCAGTGCACTCCATAAAGACATAGCTGGATGAGTTCAGCGTGGAAGAACTTGACTGGCCCACACAGCGCCCTGACCTGAACTCAATCCAACACCTTTGGGATGAACTGGAATGGAGATTGCGAGCCAGGCCTTCTCATCCAACATCAGTGCCTGACCTCATAAATGCTCTACAGAATGAATGGGCGCAAAACTCCAATATCTTGTTGAAAGCCTCCCAAAAAGAATGGAAGCTGTTATAGTTGCAGAGGTCAATGTATTTGAATGTAATGTCCTTAAAGTCCCTGTTGGTGCAATGGTCAAGTGTCCCAATACTTTTGTCCATATAGTGTATAAGGTGCAGTGGTTGTACCCATTCCATGGTTAAACGACACCCATTTCCATAGTTACACAAAAACTATTTCCATGGTTACACTGCACTTTTTATGGTTATGCGACATCCATTTCCCTGGTTTCATTGCATCCGTGTTCCATGGATTAAGCTAAGCCTATTTAAGCCTGGTTATGCTTCAGTAAGGTGTTCTGAGAAGCTACAGCCCATTACTGACCTATTACTTACGCTGCCTTAAGTTGTGTCGGAAATATTGCATTTATGAGATGAATGCACACCACGGTGTCATATTAACTATTCAAAAACTTTTCTAATGACCTCAACATTTCGAGTTTGCAGGGTGTCAGCAAAAAGCAATACTAGCTGCTGGTAGCTGCATCGTAACTTTGGTCAAATTTAGTTATTCATGAGCCACACACAAGCAATGCATGCTTACATCTATTTTTAATGTCATATTCTCATCCAAACAATAAACGGACACAAGCACAGCATCCCATACTCTTTATTTAATAACAAAATAGACCCTTTCCGATGATAGAAAACAAAAAAGCATTATTCATATCGTGTCAATCTTGTTTGCTACCACACTGTATTAATGTCCTACATAGGACGGACAACTTAAGGACGACTTGAAAACAGAATGCTATTAAAGTTATTATGAAAATTGTTTGAAAAATTTCAAATAATTTAGCACAACTGAGATGAAAGAAGATTTGATGATTTAAAAACTTCTACTGAATTCATATGACACTGCAAAGTCCTATAGCTGCTCTCGAAATACTTTTTTAGTTATGAATTTTTAAACTTTGGCCCTCTGAACTCAACTTCATCAGTTTCATTTCTTTGTATGTGTAATGTAAGCCTCACCAGTTTCTAATTTTTTACTGTATTGGACTGAAATGTACACTCCATGTAACGTGAAAATTCATGACATGAACTGGCAGGTTAGTATGGAATGACCCATGGTGAAATGGGGTAACATAGCTATTGTTAGCCCTAACTTAATACTGTCATCCCCATTTCTGAAAGTATAAGAGCGTCCTTGAGTGTGCCACTGGTTTTCATAATTAGACATTTTTTTCAGGATCAGTGGGCTCATGTAGATTGAAGAATTGAAGTGGCTCAAAACCCAGACAGCCCGAAAAGGCAATAATCTCGTGCTCTCATCTATCATCCAAAATGATGTTTTCACACTGTGACTTCAAATGAAATGCTGAAGCCACCGTCCTTGTCCCTCTCTTTGCTTTGGGTAAGTCTTAGAGAGTACGCCTCACTTGAGCCCCAACCTACATGACTGTGAACTCACCTTTTGAACTTACACCACTCATTCATGTAAGCCGTGATAGGAAAACATGTAAGTGTGACTAGAGGAACAGCTTCATCCTCTGAACTGGACAGATGCAAGCTGTTAGTTTATCTTTGCTTTTCAAAACTTTGGGGACATTTTGACCTTTAGAAATCTTCCATATATTTACATGTGATAATATTTTTCTAAAAATAAACCAGCTTAAGCCCTGTTCACTGTGCATGACATTTACTGAAAGATGTCAGGTAAGGTAATTTGGTTAGGGGATTTAAAGGGCTAATTAACATGGAATAAAGTATCTGTGGAATTACCCCAATTTAACCTAGTCTAAAGTGAAATATCATAGATATTCACATCACAAGAAAACCTAACTTTCTGCTCAGTGATGGACAGAAAGCCATTAGTCACGTAAAGCGGGCTCATTCAATTTACCAAATGCTGCCCGACAGGACAAAAATCACATTCCCATGTGAGCAGTACCTCCAGCATATACACTATATGGACACAAGTACTGGGACGCATGACCATCACACCAACAGGAACTTTAATGAGATTGCATTTAAATACATATGGAACTGTAATATGGAACTGTTCCCCCCCCCTTGCAACTGTACAACTTCAACTCTTCTGACAAAGCTTTCACCAAGATTTTGGAGTTTCTGTGGGAATTCGTGCCCATTCATTCTGTAGAGTATTTATGAGGTCAGACATTGATGTTGGATGAGAAGGCCTGACTCACAATCTCAGTTCCAGTTTGTCCCAAAGGTGCTGGATGGGGTTGAGATCAGGGCTCTGTGTGGGCCAGGCAAGTTCCTTCACACCGAACTCCTCCAACCATGTCTTTATGGACCTTGCTTTGTGCAATTGGGCACAGTCATGCTGGAATTGACAGTAAGAAGCATGGTGTTGTCCAAAATGTCTTGGTATGCTGAAGCCTTAAGATTGACTTAAAATTCAGTAAGAGGGTTGTCCCAATACTTTTGTCCATACAGTGTACTTCTTAATATGCCATCATCACAAATGTGGCACATTTCAATAGTTTCCCAAACACAGTTATGCAGTAATATTGAGTAGATATGTCACCCTTTTTAATCACTATAAATACAGAATTGCAGTATGAGTGACAGGTAACAGATATTGGTAACCATTTCAGTGTCACGAAATGTAATTGCAAAGACACAAACAAAACATACTAATTAATGTTATCACTGCTTCTCGTGATTTTAATAGTCAATATATGGGCTACTCTATCAAGTCAAAAACATCACAAAGCTTTTTTCTTCTACGATGCAATGTGTTGCAGCATCTGGATATGAAGTCTCGACTAAATTCCCTTTCCCACCCTTTTCAGCAAGGAGGTGATGTCAGCACTGAGTGGGTCGTCACGGCCTGTCCAATTTCAACACTTAGTGGCAGGAGTCCAACACAACTACAGCCTTGACCTACACCTGGTCAAAATTACAAAGGAAGAGAAAAATGAACTCCAGGATAAACTGAGATTATGGCACTGTTTATCACACCAGCAAAAAATGAACTCATTACTCATTACTCTCATGTACTCATATGCTGGATCCACTGATTCTTTGAGTGGATTTTTTTCCTGATACGCGATGTTGTGTGCCGTGCTGAAGGATGTAACAGATGGAGTTCATCTGCAGAATGTTGTACCTGTTCATAGCCCCAAGGAAAGATTTTTCACAATTAAACAGTTTTCTAAACCTCCTCATTAGTGCTGTGCCTGATACACTTGTACTAGCAGCACGCGCACTAACACTACCAAGTCAGTGTCACTGCTGAGTTGAGAATGGTCCACCACTATTACATATGCTGAACAGCAGAACGGTCAGAAATACAGACTGTGTACTGAAGTAAATGCATTAACAAGGAGATTTAAAATAACTAAAGGAAGGAACACTATAACCAAAGCTCCTTCTCCTTCTAGCCCAATGTCCTGTACATTTCCATGTCTACCTGTCCTGTCTCCATTCTTTAAAAAGGGGAGCCTGGCCTTCTCTTCCATACCGAAGCCATCTAGGACTCTAACTCAAATTATCAGTGTTCTCTCTCCTCCTATAGACTTATACACTACATGAACAAAAGTATTGGGACACTGCATTCAGGTGGCCCCTTGCTTCCAGTGAAAGGTGATCTTAATGCTTCAGTATACCAAGACATTTTGGACAACACAATGCTTCCAACTTTGTGGACACAGTTGGGAGAAGAACCTTTTCTATTCCAGCATGACTGTGTCCCAGTGCACTACGCAAGTTCCATAAAGACATGGTCATCAGTGCCTTGAATGCAATGAATGCAACACAGAAACACACTGAATGCAATGTCACTGAAGTCCCAGTTGGTGTAATGGTCAGACATCCCAATACTTTTGTCCGTATAGTGTTTATATCAAATATGGCCTGAATATTACTGTGAAAGGAAATGCAAAATATTTCTAGTGCCATAAAAGTGACAACCAAAATACGTACTTGGTGCACCACCCTAGATATTATGATGATGATTACAGCAGTGGCCAGCAGACAGCATTTCTGAAAGTCACAGAAATACACTTATGAGAGAGATGAATGGCTACACATGGATCCGATATAAACAAATACTTCTAAATTCAATCCAACTGTCAATGATCAGTGGTTTTACATCAGTGGTCTCAATGCGCCATGGGCTACGCATCACATTTTGGCATACAGCACGGTTTACTCAGCTTGTTGCTCTGTGCATATTACACAAGGTCAGCTCCCCAACTGTGAAAACATATTTCCAGAGAATGCGTGCAGAAAGCAGGCATTACACTGATCTATTTTTGCACTTTCCATATGGTTTAAGCTCTAGGGTCCACAGGGAGTTATTCATCAAGGAAATCTCTTAAACTCAGTGATGTACTCATTAACATACAGCAGTATCCATTTCCAGTCTAAGCAAGTTCTTCTTTGCTTCAGGTCTAATAAAAAGAGGAAAGATGTTCTCATTCATTTTCCTTCCACTTTGCCCATGGTTTGGAAGTTAGTCAGTGTTATTCACGAACTGTTAATATGAGCCTGTAAGTGCATCCGAAAAAGATGTCTGAAGCCTGTGCTTTATCATAGATCAAAGTCTAGGAAAGCAAAATTCATCAAAGCAGTATTTCCAAATGGAATGAGCATGCAGGTGGCATAGAAATCATGTTGACACGAGCCTTTTGATCAAATGGCCAATGAATAGTCAATTAGCGATGGCTACCCTCAGACAAGCAACTGGCATCTGAATACCAAAAAAAAAAAACAGAGTTCTTGTTCAAATACTTATATTTGCTTCCTATACCAGGTCTTAGAAAAACTTTTCTTAACAGCCCCTCTTGTCATTATTTATGTATGCCAAGCTCTCCATTCACTCTTTGAGCTGAGAAGTGTGAGAGGGCCTTTAATGATACACATTATCTGCCTGCAGAAACAGCAGTGGTACTGCAAATTGACTACAGACAGATATACTACAGTGAGAGGAACGTGGAGGGAAAAATAACTACCGAAGTTCTATTAACATTGCACTAACAGATACTATTTAAATGAACATTGATAAAGACAATAACCTCATGATTCTTGAATACAGCTACTGCTAAAAGAATGTTACACGACTGACATTGTTTGTGGTTTGTTTTGAAAGTACCGTGTTGCTAAGATGTGATTTTCTTACAATTATACTAAATGTACAAGGTACTATAAGTGGGACATTGTATCTTGTTCATTGGGTTTGGTTTGCCTGCAATGCACTGCAATGGTTAAATCACACCAAACAACACAGATGGGTTTTCAGTGATTGACCAGGCATTTTGTGGCCCTCTCCTACATTCACCTCTCTTGGTGACCAACAAACCGTCTTTCTTAACTTTCCCTAAATTATTAATGTATAAAATATACATATCTTATATAACTTCTTGTCCTGCCCATTAAGTGAACCAGAAATAAAGTGCTTAATTAACTGCATAATCTACATTCATCATAATCAAAGCAAGAACAAAAAATGGTTAGCTTGGTTTGCACCTTTGAATCTCACGTTTCGAAAGCAATTAATGTGCCAAAAACAAATGATTTTTGCTAGGGCTGGGAATTTAACGCGTTAATTAGATTAATTAATAACAGAAAAAAATAACGCGTTAATATTTTTAACGCAATTAACGCTTAAAGTACTTCAATTCAAGACCAAAAATACGTCATCTTCCCGTTCAAAGTTTGGAGTGAACAGCAGGGGACCCGAGTCCC
>JBBPCX010056276.1:0-14446 GCA_037974365.1 Hydrocynus forskahlii | reverse complement strand
CACACACACACACACACACACATATACACACACACACACACACACACACACACACATATATACACACACACACACACTCAGAAACACATTATCCTCTGAGAAATCAGTTCTCTAAAAAGAAGGGGAAAATGAAAAATGTAAATCATTAAAGCTGCTGAAACTCACACCACTAGTTGCAGAGTTCAGATTTTGTGAAAATCCTCTCAGTGTAGTTACAAGAAGCAAGTCAGAAACACTCTCATTAGCAAGCAACATAATAAACTAGATTGCATTTCCACAAGGAAATTTGGAGATACAAATATTGGTTTTATTGGTAAAAAAAAAGTTGTGTTAAAAAGGATTCTGCTTAAAGTGCTGTACTGAACCAAGCCATTTATGGTCAAGGAAGGCCGAAAATGGGCGGAGCAAACCATGCTCACCTGAAAAAGGGCGGGAAAAGCACACATAACCGTGTTTTTAAAATAGTTTTTAACTAAACCACAACAAACAGTAACATGTATTTTACCAAAAGCATTTTTAAGGCCAATCTTAATGCTTCAGCAGACCAAGATATTTTGGACAACGTCATGCTTCCAACTTTGTGGACCCAGTTTGGGGAAGAACCTTTTCTATTCCAGCATGACTGTGTCCAAAAAAGAATCTGTACAACCAATAGCTTTATTGATCTACATTTCCTTCTGTTAGATCTTCTACATAAAACTGTTCATCAGTTCACAGTTAGGAACTCCACAGAGGAGGAGAACAGGAGGAGTTTAGAACTCAGCAGAAGGAGGATCAGGAGTTAAGAGCTAAGGAGGAATCTTTAGGAAAGAAGTGGGTTGAAAGTTTTGAGAGAATCTGGTGATGCTCTTTTTCTCCCGTTAGAGCTGCTACACGATGCTGTCCTACAGTTTAAACCCCCGATTTCCTCCACGGATGAGAGTGAGAGGAAGACTGAACAGAAGGAGGATCTGGAAGAGCTGAAATTCCAGGAGAAGAACGTGATGGATTTGGTGGAGGGGGAGAAGCAGGCTGAGGTGGAGGAAAATATGGCTCAGAGTGAGTTCAACGTGAGTTCTTTCCTCTTCATAACTGATAAGTTCTTTATGTGTTATTAGCTGGATTTCTCAATCTGTTCACGAAATTGTGATAGCTCCAAGATAACACATTTTTAAACACATTCGTTTCTACCTCTTACCTTGGATTTGTCTTTCAAAACCCCGAACATCACTGATGAACATCAAAACATCATTTCCAAGAATGTGGGGGGGAATTCCATCAGGATGTGCTCTGTTAGAGTAAAGTACCAGCAGTGGGAGCTGATCATGATGGAGATGAAAACGAAGTGGATGGAGAAGTTCGAGGAGGCAGATGGTGTGTTTCTTTTTCTTTAAACTACTGGATAAAGATCTCACCCCAACTATGCAATATTTATTGTCCATGCTGTTATTGTTTCTCTCTTAGATCTACCTGTTGCCCATTCATCCGAGTTGCCTGTGAAAGCTCCACAGATGAGTGTTATGACTCAGTGCTGTTAAGAAAAGTTGAGAACATGCAGGAACGTAGAGCAGGAACCTGCAAGGATCCACTGTATCACTTCTGCAAGAGCACAGCACCCGCACTGGGACCCGGTCATGATGGAACTGAGAAGGAAGTTTGATGGAGAAATTCAAGGAGGCTGAAGGTGAGTTCTGTTCCTCCGTCCCTTTAACTTACTGTATCAAAGATCTCCCCCCAACTATGTAATATTTAATGTCCATGCTTTTATTTTGTAGATGGTGGTCGGCCTCTGTTCTGAAGAGAAGAGAATCCACCTGGATGACAGTCCTGCTGAAGTCCATAATTATTCTTAATAATAATAAATAAAATGTTATGGAATCAGCATCCCTATGAATATAACAACCATTCCATGCCAGTGCCTGTTAAATTCCTACACAAGTACGTCAAAGGTCATTATTGCCAGTTTTAATAATACATTCATCTGGATGCACTTTGAATCTAATAAAAATAATAATAATGATAATAATGATGATGATAAAAATCTATCCAGGCAGGGCCTTGCAGCCCCAAAGCCTGACATGACTGGGCCCCAGAAAAAGAAGTTTGAGAAACGCTTCTCTACAGAATGAATGGACACAAATTCCCACAAAAACTCCAAAATCTTGTGGAAAGCCTTCCAAGAAGAGTGGAAGCTGTTACAGCTGCGAAGGGGGACCAACTCTATTTTAAAGTTTAAACATTTGAATGCAATGTCATTAAAGTCCCTGCTGGTAGAATGATCAGGTGTCCCAATACTTTTGTCCATATAGTAGTATTCTGCATTGAACATCAGTTGTTTTTCCCCCGAAAATAGGTTAAATTCACATTTGTTGCAAGTGAATATACAGCATTTAGGAAATCATTCAGTCTAGCCGACAGTGAATAGGTGGAAATGTTAAGGGAAATATTGTCAGGATTCAAAGAGCCAACCAACAGCACACATTTATTTGTGTTAGTTTATTACTACGACCTTACTGCATATAACATGATGTTCTGCTGTAGCAGAGTGATACATTTCTTGCAGGAAAAGAAAAACAGATTTTTAAAAGTAGGAAACCAGGAGGGATTTTCACACACAGCAAGAAGATGAATATATGAATAGTCTAGAAAATAAATAAAGATCGCCAATTAATTATAAATTATAAAGTAAAATAAGCCCCTTTATATTTTGATGACCCCCACACTGTGATATACGGTCTGCGGTGGAAAACAACACACAGTCATCTGCAGGTTCCATCTGTTTAAAAACGAAACTTGAAATGCAACGGCAAGTAATGCTTTATTGCTGATGTCATGCTGCAGCTTTTACTATTTTTAACAGGCAAAACACCATAACATCTGCGCCTACTGTGCATTTTATAAACCCATCTAATGTCGACCCTGCACGTAACTGATCTTTCAGTCATTGGTGCCTCTACACTACAAAACCTGCCTCAGGGCAAAACACCACATACTAAGTGCCCATCTTTTACTAAAATCTTCCAGATGTGACTATAAATTAAAATAAATGGCAAATGACAGGGAGTCACAGATCAGGGTGCTAGCTATATGTGTATTTTGCAACAAAAAGGTAAGAGAAACATTATTTTAATTGGTTTCTACATTTTAATGAACACAAATGAGCAGCATCCTAGTGTTCCAACAGGTAGTATTAAGAGTGGTTACGTAGTAAATAATATAAAGTCCTTTATATTAAGTGGTCCTTAATAACTGTGTAGCTACACATTAATATTGCTTGCAGCAACAATGCAACTACTGGCAATGTGTTCACTGATACAGCTGGACTACAGTGCAGATTATAAGTGAAAGTAACCATTTTGTCGTACTTAAACACTCCACAGCACTCAGTGTGAGCAGTGTGAAATTCTTTCTCTGTATTTAATCCGTTCACCAAGTGAAGCAGCAGGCAGCCAGGAACGCAGCACCCAGGGAGCAGAGTGTGGGGACGGTATCTTGTTCAAGAGTACCTCAGTGGTGCCACTAGGCCACTAGGCCACCAGCTGCCCAATATAATTACACTCTTCAGTTTTTACGCATGTAATTGTACATCAATACATGAGTTGACCAATTACATGATTATATTATCTGTAGAAGTAGGACATCGCTGTTGCATGCAGTGTTAAAGTGCTACAACACAGTTACTGGGGACACTTAATATAAAGAGCCATAAAAGGGCCACAAAACACTTGTGGGTAAGTAAAGCTACATCACTGTTATCTTGGCACCAACACAACACTGGAATTTTACAGCGGTTTTTAGACAAAATTAGCAAAAACACAGTAGTGGTACTTGAAAAAAAACGAATTATTCTTCCATTTAAGTCAGTTCCATTCATGCATATAAATGTGTCCTTAATTATTACATTAATCAAATAGTACATTTAGTCTGAATACATTTTCCATACCGTTCTCACACTGTGCTGTGTTGATTAGTGTTCACTGGATTAATCACAATAGTCTATTTCTTTACATACATACATACACACACACACACATACATAAATATAAATATATACAGTGGTGCCTTGACTTATGGAGTTTAATTCGTTCCATGACGGAGCTCGTAACTCAAATAACTCGTATGTCAAATCAATTTTCCCCATTGAAATGAATTGAAATGCCATTTATCCGTTCCGGACCACCAAAAAACACCGCATATTTTTAAAATATGTTTTTAAATTAGAAAAATGTACTTATAAATAACAAATGTTGTATAAAAAACAATACCATAGAATGTATTGCAATAAACTGGTTTCTTTAAGTATAATGTACGGCATTTGCCTTGGAGATCAGACGACTTTAAAAATTCTCCAACCAGTCCCGAAGTGAAGTGCCGGGGTCTGCTGCAGCAAATCGGCATAAACAGCTCGAGTCTTCTCGCAGATTGGATCTTCCGTTACAGGATTGAGCTGCTTCTCCATCAATCACGCCATCAGCAGCTTCTTCATATTTTCATGGATAGATGTCCGCTATTTAGAAAATATTTTAGCGCCCTTGGCTGGCGTTATAGCTTTTATCGACTGTTTCTGCTTCAGTAAGGTGCAGACTGTAGAAGTGCCACGCTCATACTGCTTCGCCCAAGTCGACTATACGCACACCTTGGTTTCTAATTTCTTTCTTTAATTCAATGCACACAATCTGCTTCTTCTCAGCACTGTCCTTCGCACTCACTTTCTTTTGACACATGGATGGATAAACGAACTTTTGCAAAATAACTGCAAGCACAAATGCTCGTAACTCGAATTTTAGCTCTCAACTCAAACCAAAAAATCGTCTCATATCTTGAAAAACATTGGGACACTCGTGTATATATATATATATATATATATATATATATAGAGAGAGAGAGAGAGAGAGAGAGAGAGAGAAAGAAAAAAGTACCAAGATTTGTTTTGTGTCTATAAAAGTAGTCAATATTGTGTGAGCTGGTGAGGAGAACACAGGTTTGGTTCAGAACATCATTTATTTCCTGAACACAAGTTTATGACGTGAATGTGGGGAGTGACCATATCTCAGTTTGTAAATGCTCAAGATTTTTTAAGCCACTTTCTACCAGAGTTCATATTGTCTGGTCTGATGTGATGCAACCGTCATGCAGCATTAATTTTATGTGCATAATGTACTTTTTAAATACTGGGTTGAACTAATTTGTACTTCTTATCTTTCTTAAGAGTGTGGACCAAGTGTTCCTCAGTGACTCCAGCTTGCAGATTACTCACTGTATTTGGTTGAAAGAGTAGGAGGGATGAATAAAGCAAGGAAATAAGAGCAAAAAAGAGTAAAAAGGAGGGAAGCAGGTTGGGAGAATCTGTACATGATTTTTGAACTTGAACTGAGCGCAGTATTTAAAAAGTGTCTGTTCAGTTTCATACAAATATTTAAAAAATAGTGCAAATGCCACTGAGCATATAGCAGCACCTACCGAGCACAGAAACCAGCAGAAGATATGAAGATACCTTACACTTTTTCCTCAGTGAATTGTTTTTTTTTTTGGAATGTTGTGATTGTTGCTCTTTGTAATAGCTATTCCTTCTCTTGTTTTACACACACATATACAGCCATGGAAAAAAATACAAGACCTTTTCTCTTAGATTCTGTTCACTGTTTGTACAGTTTGCGACTGTGTGTGTGTATGTGTATTCTTTTCTGAACCATTGCAGTGTGTGTGTGTAAAAATAAGAAACTCCTCCGTATGTGTTGAGTGCAGTAGTGTGTGTAGAGCAGCTTTTTTATGGTCTGTATTCCAGCAGCTTCACTCCCGATTCAGTTTCTGATGGATGAAACAGAGTCACACACACTCTGCTCTTAACATCACTGTTTTAATTGTTGCAGTTGTAAAATAATGTTGAAGTGTAGTTTAACATTTCCAAGGAATAATACATTATTTACATATAGTATTTTTAAATTTTCTCAAAACAATTTTTTGTTTGGTGTTTTGAATCAAGTGTGTTCATTAGTGTATAAAACAGCAGTGACACACACATTTTACATAGACACACTCTTACACACTACAAAAGCAATAACCAGAAGAAAATGATGCAGTCTCTTATTTTTTTCCATGGCTGTATATAAACGCAGGTGTAGTTAGAATCGTCATTTGTTCAAAGGCTTCTTCCTTCAAGACTCTCGTCTTCCCTCCGACTCTCTGGAGGTGCCCTTTCCCTCTCTCTCTCTGCTCTCTCTCAGAAGGTGCAGAATCAGCGAAAGCTAAATGAGGCTTTATCAATGGGCACAGATACCCTGACCTGTCACCTTAAAGATTTATAACACAGAGAGATGGGGGGACACTGACAGAGAGAGAGAGAGAGAGAAAGAGAGAAAGAGGAAGAGAGAGAAAGAGAGAGAGAGAGAGAGCAAGGGAGAGAGAGAGAGAAAAAGAGAGCGCGAGAGAGAGAGAGAGAGAGAGAGAGAGAGAGACAGAGACAGAGACAGAGAGAGCGAGAGAGAGAGCTGTAGTACTAACACCACACTAAGCTGGCAGAAAAAGTATAACTCTAAATACCGGAACCGGAACAGTTATTGTTTAGAAAACGTAATATTTGTGAGAATTTGAGAATTTGATCCCTCGCTTTGTATATTGATATTTCAGTGTTAGAACAGGAAACATTTATTAAAATGACACAAAATCCTCAACAATCAACTAAAATATCCCATTCTTTATTATTCCATTATTTGTCCTCTATTCATGTGTTCACTGTTTGCCTTTATCACAGACTCCCATCACCTTCTGGGAGACTTGCTCCAGTTTGTCAGAGAAATCTTTGGTGATGTCTTTCCATGTTTCTTGTAAACATCTCCAAAATTCAGTATTAGAAGCGGCATTTTATGCTCCTTCCCATTCAATTTACTCCCAAATTCCGACCATACTCTCATCTTTCCATAAAATCTCTCTCCACATATCTAGTGTCCACTAAGACAGTGATCCAGTGAACTACTGTAAATGTTTTTCTTTTTTGTATCATTGCTGTCTTCTCACAGTGGAAGGTTGGACGGAAACACCTGATTTTTAAGATCTGATGTGAGAGTGGAGGTTAATTCCTTCCTCCCACTCAAAGATGTTTTTTCACTTATTTTACTTTAACTTTTCTCTTAATGCAGTTAAGAGAATGCTGCTTTGAACACTGTTTCAAAATGAAGCCGAGTGTGTCCTCAGTCATTCGCTTTGGGACAGACGTGAACATAGAAATCACTGGCTAATATGTTTATCAGGTTCAGGATCTGTCATCTGTATAAATGTATCCAAATTAATATTTTATCCAACACTGTAATACTTCACTGAGCCATCAGTCCTGAATGAGATCTGTGTTATCGATGTTATTTCACTCTCAATGGTTAAATAAAGTCTTAAACTATGTTAAGCTGAGTTGTATTTCTTGGATGCTGTATCTTTTGTTGTTAACAACTGATCCAAGTGGACAAAAGCTGCCCATCATTTTCACCATCAACAGTGAAGTCCCTCCTGTTGTCATACCTTTCATTTTCAGGCTTATTTTTTCCACTTGAATTCTCAGTCAACTTCCTCCTGTTCTGCTTCTAAGTGCAGCACTCAGGTTGAACAAGTATGATAGTAAGCAGCCATGTCTAACTCCTCTGTTGATGAGGAACCAGTCTGTTTCTACATTTCCTGTCATGGTTGTGGCTGGTTGATCAGTGTAGAGGTTCTTAATTTGAACAGCTGAGATGTTGTAATTTATCAATTTTTCTGAGGACACTGAATAATTTCATGTGGTCGACACAGTCAAAAGCTTTGCTGATGTTAATGAAGCACATCTAGACCTTGTCGATTTCCTTGGCTTTTTTAAATCATCCAGCATATCAGTAATGATGCCTCTTGTTTCTCTGTTTTTGCTGTCTGAGAGCTCACTGTAAGGCTGACTGATCTTGAGTGCTGTCATCTAGGTCAACCAAAACCTTGCCACCTCTCTCCAAAGAGGCAACTTCACTGGAACACTGTGTCACAGGCTTTTGGAGCTTTGTTGTAAAAATGGGTGTATAAATGTGTAGCATTGAAATAGTTTGCTTGAAAAACTTATATATAATGAAATGAAACTAGCTTGCATTGTTACATGTCAGTAAATTCTGAACATTGGTGGTCAGCAGTGGCCACTGTGGGGTCTGGAAAATAAAAAATAAAAAAATGCTACTGCTGTTGACCACACATGCTTCAGTGGGTGCACAAGCTAAAATAGGATGCCAAAATACTATGGGTAATTTTTGGCAATAAATTCAATATCAGATTCATAATGTGAAGTGCTGCTGGAGAGTTCTTTTAACACAAAAAAACTAAACCGACATTTTTGACTGGCATCTTACTGCTGAACCAGTGAGAGACATTAACTTGCTGTCTCCTACCAAGCCATTTATGGCCAAGATGGCTGAGTGTGTAGCCACATTCACTGGCTGAGTATCTTTAATTAAACCAAACTAATAGTGACAAATAGTACCTGACCTGATCTTTAGTGTCTTAAAGTCTGTTTATGAGTCTGCTGTGTGTTTTGCTCCACATTTTGTACTCTATTTGTGTTTGTCTTTTTCCCTTTCCGCCTTAGCTGTGATGTCACAAAATCTCTCTCCAACACATACTCTGAAGGCAACTTGACCGTCATCCCTTGCTCCCCCTCTACTACAGAGGCAATGACTGTGCAACATTAGATTTGTTAAAGGGGACATATTATGCAAAACTCACTTTTTGCATCCTTTTGTATTTCCATTTGTGTCTCTACTGCTCCTATAAACACTCCAAGTGCAAAAAAAAACATCCATCCATTTTCTGTGAATCAGTTGACAGATTTTGGTGTCAGGAATCATGTGCTTCTATGAGCCGTTTGGACGCTCCCCTATTATGACATCAGGTTGAGGAAATTTGCATAGAACCACCCCTCACCTGTCGAGCCCCACCCTCTAGATTAGTTGAAGATCCTCCATTTTTGTCTGCTGGTTTTACGAGCACACATAAGACGCCGAGCGCTACGGCTACAGACAAAGGCAAGTCACTCATGAAGTGTTGTGTTCATCTCGCTCTGGGTCTGACTCGGAGTCCAACATATAGGGCTGGATAGCGCCTCTGTTTTCTGCCATTTTCACGTGTGATAAAAGCACAACGTAAGCATGGAATGGGTGGGGCGTGGCCAGCAACAGCTTATTTGCATAAAACTGACAGAGCCCTTAAATGGCTCATGTTGAAAGGGACTGAAACGGTCAAGAATAGAGCTGGTGAGTCTCTTTATGTGGCAGTGATTTTGTGCAAAGAACTTCATGAACATGTTTTGTAGCCCATAGACCTGTTATAACTAAAATGAGTTTTGCATAGTATGTCCCCTTTAAACAATCAATACTCTGACCCTGATCAACCAATCAAAAATCTGAATACATGCGCACTGTACCAGATCTTAACGGATGTTTTGACGTTGATGTACAGGCTCAGACAAGAAGCGGCGCCAAACAATTCCGCAATCACACTACTAATAACCTTTTTCCATTCATAATTTGCAATACATCAACCATTGTGCATCCCTATAATCAGTAGAGACTCTAGTTTCAAACCTTCAAGCCTTTACTTCAGTGATACTGGGATTTCCTTCAAATTCCATCCAAACTGTTGAATTATCGTAATATGTTGATGTAACTAATATTATTAGTGTTTGATCATTTTAAATGACAAACACAGCCACAGGGAGAGAGAAAACATGTGTCTGTAGGTGAGGACATCAGTGGGAATGAAATGAAGGATGAGGAAAGAGAGAAGAAAGGAACGAGAAGAAAGAACAAAGCAGAAGAGAGTAAAAAAGGCGATGATGAGATACATCAAAACAGACTGCAAAATTAGTAAGAGGAACAGTGCCTACATTCTCTGTCTGTGTGTGTATTTCTGAAGTGCTTCAAAGCTTCGACTTCCTCCAGGAGATTAACACTGATCACATCCGTCACTGTGCACACACAGCTCTTTGATAACGCTGTTGCTTCTCCCTACCAGTTGCACATCAGAGTCATCATTTCATTTCAATATCTTCCATTCTATTAGTGCTTGTCTGCTTGTGTTTAGTTTCACTCTGAGGTGGGGCTGTAATTGCTGTAATGGCTGTAATGACTGAGGTGGGGCTGGTGGCCTAGTGGTTAGGGAGTATGCCCTGCGAAGAGGAAGTTGTGGGTTTGATTCCCAAGACTGCTAAGCATCACTAAGGTATTCTTGAGTAAGGTACGGTCCCCACACACTGCTGCCTGGGCACTGTGTTCCTTGCTGCCCGCTGCTTCACTCGGTGAATGTGTTTAATACAGAGGAAGAATTTTGTGCTGTTTTGACTGTGTGCTGTGGTGTGTTCACGTATGACAGAATGGGCATTTTCACTTATAAAAAAAGGTGGGGCTGTAATGACTGGGGCGGGGCCGTAATGACTGAGGCGACTAAGGCGGGGCCGTAATGACTGAGGCGGGGCTGTAATGACTGAGGCGGGGCCGTAATGACTGGGGCGGGGCCGTAACGACTGGGGCGGGGCCGTAACGACTGAGGCGGGGCCGTAACGACTGAGGCGGGGCCGTAATGACTGAGGCGGGGCCGTAATGACTGGGGCGGGGCCGTAATGACTGGGGCGGGGCCGTAATGACTGAGGCGGGGCCGTAATGACTGGGGCGGGGCCGTAACGACTGAGGCGGGGCCGTAATGATTAGTAGTTTATGGCAGATACCAAAAATTCAGATGTTGTTCACATTTCATATGATCAAGAAATACAAACAATCTACACTCCTAAAAATAAAGGGCTCTTAGAGCAACAATACAGGGAACTATGTCTGAATAAAGTGTGAGGTTTGTGTGAAGTTTAAAGAACCTTCACACAAATTTATACCAATTCAAGAGTTTTTCCTAGAACCTTCACATTATATGGAGTTTAGGAAGGTTCTTTACACTCTCACATCTACTTCATGAAAATAGGTCTTTACAGAACCACCCACTGAAAGGTTCTTTAAAGGACCAAAAGGACCATATTATGGAACTCAAAAAGTGGTTCTTCTATAGTGTAGCTCAAAGCGAGATTCTTCAATTGTTTGTCTCAAAAAATTATCCTTCTATGGTTTACAGATAATAGATCATTACATAATAGTAGTAACAGAGGTAGCACTAGTAGTAAAAAACATGCTTAATACACATTAAATGGTTCAACTGAATCGAGAACATTTACTTTGAAAAATCAAACTTTTGCTGAATGTGAGTAAAGTTCTTGATAATGGTATAATTTCTACACAGATTTGTTTGATAGTTCCTTTTTAAAATTTTAACATGCTATATCTTAGAAGGCCAGTCACTCTGTCTAGTGGGTAAAACTAACCAACCTGACAGATGTAAGTATTTCTTCAATGTAAAGTGGCCCCTTATAGTCACATGTGAACACACCACAGCACAGTGTGAAATTCTTTCTCTGTCTTTAACCCATTCACCAAGAGAAGCAGGGGGCTGCCACCAACGAGGGGGACCGAGGGGGCAGTGTGTGTGGACGGTTCCTTGCTCAAGGGAACCTCACTAGCAGTCAAGGGATTTGAACCCACGGCCCCATAAATTTGGTGATAACATGGTGTTTTGCTTTCATTTTAAACCTGTAGGTAATCTGTGCTTTACTGATTGATGTGACTGTCACTTCTAAATTGTCATATTTCTTAAACTCAAACCCCCCCCCCCCCCCAAACTCATCATAAGTCACAGGATCCCAAACATCAGATTGTTGGTCAATCAATACCTGACTGCAACAAATGCAGCAAGCAGAGGGGAGACCGAAAACTGACTATGATGAGCACTATTCCACTATTCCAAATCCACTATTTTATTAGTGTCATTATGATGATGAGCAAAGATAATAATAATAATAATATTATAAAAAACCAAATAATAATAATAATAATTATAAGAAGAAGAAGAAGAACAAGAAGAAGAAGGAGAAGAAGAAGAAGAAGAAGAAGAAAAAGACAAATAATATTTAATGCTTATTTCTTGCTGACTTAACGCAAACCCATGTGATACGTAGCTGTACAGGTATTAGGGCTTATATAGTTTTGGTTGTTTTTACACCATAAAAGAATTTTCTTGACTGACACTTGAAGTTTCTTGATTAACACTTAGTTTAGGCCCAAAAGGGTTTATCGACCCTGAGTTGAGCTGAAAAAAGGCGAGACTGTGCAGAGCTAAGGCACACCAGGATGGATGAAACGGGAAAGCGAGAGGAGCATGAGAGGAGGATTAGAGCTGAAGGCAGGGAAGAGTGAAAAGCCTGAACAATGAAACTCAAAGTCACGGCGTGACAGAGACCAGAGAGTATTGACTTTCCAGCTCAGCTCCTCAAAGCCACATATGTAAGAGGAGAGGAGAGCGTGGGGAAAGAGAAGAAGGACAAACCAAAAACTCTGGATGGGATGATAGGAATGACCTAAATGTTCACTGTATGTCAATAAGCTTCCCACTAAAGTCAAAATTCAGGTGCTAGAAAAAATTCTTTGAAGTGATGCTTCAAAGACCAGCTTTGGTTCTTTAAACCTGCAGACGGTCCATATTTTTATATTTTCATTTAAGCACATCAAATAACTAATGTTTGTCAGTTCTTCTGCCAGGACTTCTCATACGATTGATAATAATAATAATAACAATAATAATAACAACAACAACAATAATAATAATAATAATACTAACAATAATAATGATAATAATAATATTAGCAATAACAACAACAAAACAACAACAATAATAATAGTAGTAGTAGTAGTAGTAGTAGTAGCAGTAGTATTAGTAGTATAAAACTGAATCAAGTAAATGTAGTAAATTTACTTTTTGCTAAATGGGAGCAATTATTTCTCCCATTTCTGTAAATTTGTTTGATAGTTCCTTCATTTCTTAATTCCTACATGTTGTATCTACTACTACATTATTAATGAACCCACAAAGGTATGACAGGACAATAAAAAAGTTGTGTGGCTGGATTACATTACATTACTGTACATTGTTGTTGTGTCTATTTGTTGTGTTGTTTGTATGTTGAACGCTACATATTCTTGGGGTCCATGGAGAAACATCTCATCACACTATGTACGTTGTCACAGCTGCTGAAGACAATAAAGTAACCTTGAACCCTGGACGTTGAGGTTCTACACAAGCCCCAGTGGAGTCTAGAGTTCAGACTTTATAATTCTTCAACGTGAGAATAATAATCTTATTATTTGGAAAATAATCATCTCATGTTGGGGCTGGTAGCCCCTGTGATCAGAAGGTCATGGGTTTGAATCCCAGAACTGCCAGGCACACTACTGAGGTCCCCTTGAGTAAGGTACTGTCCTGCTGCTTCACTTGGTGAACGGGTTAAACACAGAGGAAGAATTTCACACTGTTCACACTGAGTGCTGTGTGCATTCACATGTGAATTTAAGAGCCACTTTAGAATTTGGACATTTTTACTCAACCCTCCTACGGATTTAATGTATCATTTATCAACGATTTTGGGAACTGAATATGCCCATTCCTATTCTGTACCAAGGACCATGTACACAGAAGCACCCCGGTTTTAAGGGCTTTGCATTACAGCTAGTTCTCTGACCGTAGAGCTATTATCACCTTGCACTTCACTCTGATGTCAAAGTGACAGACAAGCTGAGCCAAGCTGAGTGTCTTATTTCAGCTTTAGGGCATGATGACATCATAGGTCAGCGAGAGCTGAACAGAGTTCTGGAGGCTCGTCACTGTGACTGCTTGTTAATGACAAGTTCCTATTCAGAGCCAGTCTGTCTAACAGACTATTTCGCACTAAGCAACCCGAGAACTCAAGATCAGTCCTCTGGAATCTACTGTACGGTCTAAAATGACTGTCCATGTCTTTACGGTACACAGTGGTGTTTTGTTCATTTTTATAGCTCATGGTAAGTCATAATGTGCCTTAAACCACATCCTCATGTCTGGTCCACCTTAATGAAGGGCTGTACGTGGTTTAGAGATGTTTACAGAAACAGATTTGGATGACTATTGACTTTTAATGTTTGGTAGCCACATTAGCCTTGGTACTAAAATAAAGAAGCTAAATTCGGTCACCAAACATGTCTTTACATGTGGGGTAAGTGGAAAAATGTACATTTTAGTTTTTGCCTATTTTGCCAATTCCTTTTCTGATTAACTGTAATGATGTTCTTTATGTTACTTCATATAATGTTTAGATGACAGTTGTTTGACACTTTTATCAACTGATAGTAGACTCTTCATTCATTCATTCATTCATTTTCTGTAACCACTCAATTCTTACTAGGGTTGCGGCTACCCAGAGTCTATCCCGGCATCTACGGGCGTGAAGCAGGGACTCACCCGGGGCGGGGTGCCAGACCACCGTAGGGCACACACACACACACACACACACACACACACACACACACACACACACACACACACACACACACACACACCAACACCC
>JBBPCX010056265.1:1796-14446 GCA_037974365.1 Hydrocynus forskahlii | reverse complement strand
AGTGTATCAGTAAACTCTGATTTCAGTAAATATAACCGGTGTAAAACAGTCTAGAACCGGTGTTGGTTCTTCTACACGCTCGCCGTTTGCTGCTCTTTCCCTCGGCCGATCTCCGGAGCCCCGCCTTCTGCGGGTTTTCCACACCCACTTGTGGGCGGAGACTATCTTGAAAGTTCTCCCATGTTCAAAGACCTTGTGTTTTTTTTTCTGTTTGTTTCTAAAACCTCAAATAAAACGCCGTTTTTAAACTCCAGTTGTGTTTTTGTTGTTTTTTAATTACAATAACTTTGGTTCTACATGACACAGGAACACCAAACAAGGTTCAGCATTAGGGGTGTAATGGTACAGAAAGGTCACGGTTCGGTTCACACTACGGTTCTGACATCACGGTGCGGTACGGTTACGATGCAGCGAAGTTAAGTAACAAAAAATTCTAAAGCATGAGGCTTGGTTTGTTTTCGTTTATTTTCAATGAACAGCAGTGTATTAACCAGTAAACACACACTCGCTTATATTTTCATGAATGGATTACAAAAAACAACTGAGTTTGTGTTATTAATAGAAATTAGTAATTAATATTAGTCTTACCTAATAGAAAATAAGTGAGATGGCAGGTACGGCATTCTCTGGCAGCTTTAGTTTCTTTTTTACAAAAATAAGGCACAAGAATATTTTCACATTTTCATCTACTATGTTGTGAAAACAGCAAACAAACTCACAGTGAAAACTCACAGTGAAAACTCACAGTGAAAACTCACAGTGAAAACTTGCACTAATTATCTAGAGGCTGTGTAAAACTGCCGGAGCAGCGCGTTGGTGCCGAGCACCGCCGACACGCCGTCTTTGTCCGATCTACGATTCGCTCTCCATCGTCGTCGTAATTCACTGGGAACCCAAAATAATCCCACACGCTCCATTTGAAAGACGCAGGCGGGTCTTCCAGCTCATCTCTGCCGTTTTCAGTGTTATGAGGCTTTCATGAGACGCGAATCAGCTTGAAGCTAAACTTTATAAAGGTCTCTGTTTTAGAACTGTGTGATGATTCATGACTCACCCGGATGAATCACCCGGATCCATTAAATGACTCACGAGTCACGCATCTGAGACTCCCATTGAACCGAATCCTTTGAGTCCTAACTACACCATGTCTAAATTGTAAACTCCGTCACATAAATACATCTTATAATCATTAAAACATCAATTACTACCATAAAAGTTGCATAAATTACAGTTTCTTTGCAGCACCACACTTAAAAATGAGGTATATCCTACAAACCTACATTCCTACAAACTTCCTGCAAAGTTGAATCCTCCTGGTGGACTCTCGTGTCAGTCAGAGCCGAAAACAGCCCTGCAGGCGAATCAGAATCGCGCAGAGAGCGGGTCCGGGTCCTCGGCCGAGTCAGTGAATCCACCGGTTACCTTCCTGCACAGCCGAGAACATGCAGCCGAATCTGAATCGTTTAAACGAACCGGTTTAACTGCTCATTTAACAGCCCAGTGATTCACACATACGTTTTATTTGGGCTATATCCACGCAAACTTTTTTTGTCTGTCTGTGTGCAAAACATCTTGAAAAGTACTGCATGGATTTGGATTAAATTTTCGAACAACGTGGGTATTAGGTCGATTTGGCAGTACTGACTCAAGTGACTCACAGACCCGGATCAGTTTAGTGAGCGACTCCGAGGGAGCCGAATCCTAAAAAGGATCCGAGTATTACAGCTCTACTCTGTTTAATGTTTCCGTATGAAACTCACGCTTGTAAATTTAGTTCCGCATTACTTTAATCGCGTCTTCTCCGTCGTACCGTGTATTCTCCATGCGAAATCATGTACCGAACCATGACCCGTGTACCGTTACAGCCCTACTCAGCATGATGTCTGACACCTCCAGCACCATCACACACCCGGGAACTGCCATATAAAGAGCTGTTCTACCGTATGTGTTGTGCTTCTGGCATGGATCCATGACGCTCACGCTCTAAGGGTCAATGAAGGTGGTAAAAAAAGGGAGTCATTGATCAGGTGCTAAAATAAATCTGTAATTAGCAAGAAAATGAACCCAAATCATGCTGAACCATAGAAACAGAAGATGTATTGGAACTGAAGTACCCACAAAGTGCTCATGTACCATCTCTGGTCCTGGAGAACTACCTTCCTGAGAAGTGTAGGGGAAGGAAGAAGCCAGCACGTTAGAGCTAAACACATCAGGAGGATCTCCAGGAGGAGGGCTGGTGACCACTGATGTACACAGAAACCCTCTGAAACCCTCTCCTGTAGCTCCGCCTTGCTGGTGTACAGTTCTGACCACAGAATGGATGTTTCTGGGACGTGGTGGACCGAGAAACACCCAAAACACTTATACTACGACCATGTTAAGTGTGTAGCAATCCCAGAAATACTCAATACAGTTGGACTACAGTCATGTTAGTGTTGCTGCAGTGCTGAGAACAGACCACTCACCTCTTAGAGACAGCAGTGTGGTCAGATTTCCATAATGGTGAACGTCACCACTGAACTTTTTTTCATAGACAGAGCAGTAGTAGAGGCCCAGGTCCCTCTCAGAGATGTTCTTCACCAGGAGATCAAATGACCCACTGGAGGAGTTCTGCTGGAAGCTGAACCGCGGGAATTTATTTCGGAAAATTTCTGAATGTGTTATTATGAGTGGAGGCTGATCCCGATGTGAGCAGTTTCTGAACCACGCAACGTTTCGTCCGACGCGGATTTCACAGTCGCAGTGCAGGGTGACGTCCTCGCCTGGTCTGACCCTCATCTCCACTTCTGCTCCAGAGACACTGGAGAACAAAAAACCTGCAACACACCAGCCAAACTGATTTGCACCTTCTATACCTTCGATTTACCTCCGATTTGCGTATTTACACTGAACTTCTGCTGGATATTTGCACATATAAAGTGCACAATTATATTCCAGTACTCTGTTGGTTGTCCACCTGATTTTTTGGCTGTCAAAATTACCCTTGTGCTAAATTGCATGGTTATATTTATTTATATATGAGTATTCTGTGTGTCTGTGCGCGCGCCACGCCGTCTCACTGTATACGTGTGTATAGCTGAGATGACAAAGTTTACTTTGACTTGACCTTCTACAGAGATTTAGGTCCTTAATCAAAGATAAATCTGAGGGACTGACCAATTTTCGAGTTTTTGTGGACTTTTCCCCCGATTTAGTCAGTGTCAGTTCCCACCCTCAAGATCTCAAGGTCTCCCCCATCTCATGATGCCTCCAAGCTGGGAGGGTAAAGGCCAGTTTGTGCTTCCACCAAATCACTTGAAGCTCCAGTGCATCTTTGGTGGAGCTCAACATGTTTGGAGGAAGACTGGTGACCTGTTTGGGCAGCATTGTGCTGACCAGTGGTGCGAGGGGAACCCACCCAGAGAGAGGACCGTTCTGTTTCTGTGGCTATGGGATCAAATCCAGTTTCTGCTGCTGTGATTGGCTGCAGTTTCTAACTGTACTCCAGTAAGCTGGAGGGGTTTCTGAGAAAGAAACATCTCGAAAATGAAGAGATAAAGCAGTTTACTTACATACAGCAGCGACGAGAGTTGCTCTCGATTCCGCCATCTCAGAGACTGTGGCTGGGTGTCTCACGAGTGCGAGGGTCTTCTGCACCGGATGTCTGAGCTGAGAGCTGATTGGTCCACGTCACTGGAACATTTCTCTATGGCTTTCTTGTGGCGTGAGGGTTTCCAACTGTTTTGGTTCAAATGCAAATGACCAATGAGAAGATGCACAAACAACTCCCACGTCTTCCGTTTGCTGCTTTCTCAGGTGAGGTGTGGGCTTTGATGTAGACGTGTCTTGCATTTGATTGGTCGGTGTCAGTGGAACGTTTCCCTTCTGAAGAAACCTTGTTCTGTGGTGTGTGTACTTCAGGTTTAGGGTAACAAGGTGTTTTTGTTCCACTCAAAACAGCAAAACAAGACAGGGCAGGGCTGCGTGTTTGTACAGAGTAAAGACATGGGGTACAAATCTAAAGCCGTTTCACACACAATTGGACAAAACAGAAACTGTAGCATATTCCCATTTATTTACTGACCTTTAACCTCTTGAATGCACCCAAAGAGTCAAACTCCAGACATGTTGTTTTATCTGATCGAATACATCAAAGCCAATTTTAGCAAAGCATCAAAGCTAGTGCTCCAGGCGTGTGCACCCACCCCCACGGAAAGGCCACCTCTGGGAACAGTGGCTTGGTTATAAATACACTTTGGGTAGGCCTCTCTTTTTGGATAGACAGGCACATGTCCTCCAATGCTACCATGCTACATTCTGCCTTTTGGTGATTAAAAACAACTGCAAGACACAAAATTCCAACCAACTCTTCACTATAGGTGGGAGAAAAAAAAAATCGATTTACTTTCCAATTGCAATACTTTCGGTCACGATATTCATACAGTGGCACAAAGTACCGATAGTCAATGTTATTTTATGAAGCTAAAATATACGTTTAGAATGTTTTTTGGTACATGTGTCTACGCTGATAGCATTGCTTCTGAAGTTCACAAGGTGGCGCAAGGTGTTGTTTTTATATTGCAACACTGGAGAGCTGCCGAGGTGCCGTACCTGTTCATGCTGTGCCACCAGCCTTCCAGCTGCAACAGTATTGTACTGTGGAACAAATATCGTGATAGTATCATATTGTATCATCATTTTTACACTTGTCAGAAACAACATAAACGAAAGAAACAGGTTACAAAACAGCATACTGCACTCCATCAGGGATCTCTTCAGTAGTCCCTTTATAAAAGACGCTGCTGTTCTGAGAGTTCGAAGCAACGGTTGTGATCAGAGGGTTCCCTTGGCTGAAATACAATAACAACACTCACAAATCAAACACATCCAATCGTATTGGCCTACAAATGCAGCTTAATATCCACCCATCTGACAAGGTGGGCACATGCCTTTCTTTGATATTGGCTGACGATGACTGACCACATATTTGCGTTTGTATTGCAATGGGATTAGCTCCACCTATTAGGATGTACACTCTTTGGCCAGTATCTTCCCAAGAGCTCCTGATGGAGTCCCTATATGAACTCCCTAGACCAGCGTTTCTCAAACTTCTTTGTCCTGGGGCCCAGTCATATCAGGGTTTGGGCTGGAAGGCCCGGCGTGGGCCTATGCCCCGCCTCTAATGAGTGGCCACCCCCCCACCAACACCCCAACCTAAATGATAAACATAAAGGCCCACCAGAGAGCAGAAACACTGAGAACAGAAACGCCGAGAACAGAAACGCCGAGAACAGAAACACTGAGAGCAGAAACACTGAGAACAGAAACGCCGAGAGCAGAAACACTGAGAACAGAAACGCCGAGAGCAGAAACACTGAGAACAGAAACGCCGAGAGCAGAAACACTGAGAACAGAAACGCCGAGAACAGACCTGATCTGACTGAATTCTGACTGCTGCAGAAACCCTGTGCCGGTCCGCGGCCCGTAGTTTGAGAAACCAGGCCCTGGACACAAGCGTGCACCAGAACAAGAGCTTCTTACGTCACCCCAGTGGCTTGCACCAGTAAGGAAAGGCTGTTTTGGATGGAAACATGGAAACATTGGTGGTTAACTTCCTGAGATGAACTTCAGAGGCCAAGTCCGCTACAAAGGTACTGATACATGGTGGCTGAGGCCATCACATGTTGACCCTCCGTGCCAGTCTCTGGAGTTCCAAGTGAAGACGGGACTGCCAAGAATTTCTTTAACAAACATTTGTTTTATATCAAACTAATCATGTTGGCGCCCATGTGTTGCGTTTACCAAGGAAGAACAAGAGGCATCACATGAAAGCAATGTCACCCCCTTATAACTCACCCCAGTATTAGTGCTTTCAGAAACTGAGGTCAGTCACTGAGTCACTTGAACGAATCCAGTATGAAAGGACATTCACTTTAATATTCACTGTATATCCAAAGAACCTTGACAAAGCAAGTATACGTCCATCTAAAGCTAAGAGTGCCGTGTTAATGTTAAAACAGTGACACCTGCTGTAGAAGAAGGCAAAACACAAATAAGGAGAGGCTAGAAGAAATAAACCAAGCTCTGTCAGAGCTCAGAAATACTCCTCTCACTACAGTTTTTATGTTTAAAGGAAAGGCAGAACACCAGTAAACAAAAATAAACAACAGTAAAAGGTAAACTTATCTCTCACAGAACAAAAGAGCATAAAAACAGCAGTGTAAGCGCACTGTTGGCTCAAAAGTGTCTCTGAACAGTGCATTTCAAAAAACTACAAAGTATTTTCTAAATACTAAAGTATTTACTTTAAGATTAGGATGGAACATACAGGTAGTTTTCAACAAGGGATATTCCCATTTGACACTTTCAATTCAGTGCACACACTTCAAAACAATTAAGGAAATTCATTCACAAAATAAAAACATAAGTTCCCTGAAGTTGCAGAAATTAAAATAAAAAAATTAAATTAATCTGACTCCAAAGCTAGCCAGACACTAGATACTTTTCTCAAGGCAGTTTAAGAACTTTCAAACAATTTTTAAGACTCGACTAGACGCTAGGTCTATTTTTGCTATATCAACAAATTCACATGCCTCAAAACAGGGCCTTCCCTAAGTTGCAGCCCATTACTGATGGAAGGTAACTTCAAAAGCACAAGCGGTTCATGACAAATACAATCAAAAACGAATATACACACCAGAACATTCAGATATTCCTACAGACACTGATAGAACCTTTTAAAGAGCGTTGAATTGTAATTATTAGACAACTTAGTACATCCCATAAATGACCTATAAACGAATGAGCTCTTTTCCAAACCCCGCTCACCATTAGTTTATTCATTTACTCATTTAGCAAAAGTCCTTAAGGAACACAGAGGGCAAGCAATCTTCCTGTTGGGGAGCAAGTTTCAGTGAAATGGTCCATAGCTCAGTCCTCTCCACATCGTGAGTTTGAGCTGCTGCCTCAGCTGTGGACATGGACCAAGGTCCTAAATGTCTTGTGGTGACCACTCAGGCTGGTGCCAGGGATCTGCTGAGTGGAAACATCAGTTTATCTGGGACATCCTTGTGCTCTCATTCTCTCAGTCTGTGAGAAAGTCTATTGAAAGAAGGTTCATCCAAACTGAAAAATGATGGACCACTGATGGCTTTCAAATGTTTGCATAAATTGGAAAGCAAGAGGAATCTTTCCACCTTTGGACCATCATTTGGGTGAGTGCAGTTTGTTGGATGTGTGTATTAGAAGATAACAGGGTAATCATACAATGAATCCTATCCATGGAAATAAATCAGAGATTGGATTAAGTGTCAAAATCCTGCAAGAAACAAGGCACTAACAGCTAGCCCCATTGCCACTTAGATCAAAAGACCATGAAGGAACTTCTAATGCATCTTAAAGCAGCGTTCAGATGCATTACTGGGTTACAGCGGTGTGTAAGACTGTATCTCTGAATTCTTGTGATCTGGGTCATAATTTCTGCAAGCCTCTCTGTGGATTTTCTCCCAGTGTGTCTTTGTCTTTCTCCTTTTCCTTCTTCTTCTTAAAAAGGTTTATGAGCTTGGACGACTTCTTACTTTTCTCTCCACTGTGGGATTCTGGTGGTGAGGCATTGGCAAAGCGAGCAGATTTTCCACCAGAGCCCTCATTACCCACGGGGCTTTGGGAGTAGGTGGACACTGAAGGCAGCGAAGTAGCATGACTGAGATTTCCAGGACTTGGAGCATTAAGAGGGTTCTGATAAGACTTCTCTAAAATGCCATCGTACACTAGACGGCTGAGCGGCTCCTGAGGTTGAGCCCAGAGCATCAGGGAGTTTACAGTAAGGTCAGGCTGGCTCAAGGATCCCGGGTCTGGAACCACAAACTCCTCTCTGGATACCGTGCCTCTTCGTCTCTCTGTGAGAGCATCGGGTTCTTCTCTAGAAACCTTCCTGGAAGGGATGTCTCCCCTTCTCTCTCGTAACATTCCTCGTTGGCTCTCTACTGACTTGTCCAGTTTCATTCGCGTTTTGCTCCTAGCTGCACTATCCACAGAAGCACCTCTAAAGAGCTTTCCCCTCAGAGAGGTCAAGGACAGGTCTAGTTCACCTCCAAAAATCTTTCTAGTAGAGTCGTCCTTAGAGAACTCTTGGTTTTCTCTAAATGTTTTCACTTTTACATCCTTTAAAACATCGAACTCATCTTTCGGGAGTGTTCTGGAATCAGCTTCCAAGGACAAGTCCTTTGGTAGATTACCTGTGTGGATTTCCCTTGAAACATCGGAGTCCATACTAAGTAACATCTCCGGTGTAATGTCCATCTCAGCGTCAACATCTAGGCCCGCATTTCCGCTTTGGACATCTGCATCACCTCCAGCTCCTTGCATCGTTCTAGAGAGGCTGTCTCCTGGTAATTTTTTCCTCTGCTGAACTATCCTGCACCTTTGACTGCCTGTAGTTATGTCAGGTTCATCTCTGAGTTTAATTCCAGAATAAAGTTCTTGGGGAGATTCTGACTTGTCTTTGATGGGTTGTCTTAAAGATGAATCAGCAGCATCAATAGGAAAACTCCTTGGTATCTTCTTGGAATCAGGTTCTTCTGTACCCATAAGACTTGTCAGGGCTTCCATGGTTGTTTCCAGTTCCTCTCTGGATGTCTTTCTGGCTGGGGCTTCATCGAGTTTCTCATACAAAACATTCCTGGGGCTGACACTCAGGGAGTCCCCAAGTTGCTCCCGTGACACGCTGCGTGAGGGGATTTCTTCTTCTTCTTCTTCAAAAGAGACCTTACGCGTGCTGCTGCTGAAGCGGTCTCTGCGGTAAAGTCTCCGAGGTGGCGCATCCAAGTCAGGGCTTGTATACTTTCTGCCAATGGTGGATGCAATAGACTCAGTGTCTGATGGTGTCTCCAGACCTTCCCTATTGTACACATGGAAAGAACAGAGAGAAATTACTGACATGTCTGATAAAAACAATGTTTGGAATTCCTTCCTTTACTGCTTCATGTTCGTACTGCAGCTACACTTACAGGCACAGATAAACTGACTGCATACAACTAAAAAAAAAAGTCAATCCGTAAAAAAGTCCATTTTCAGATTCCAGGCGACTGGGAATCAAGATTAAATTTCAACTATGTGAACCTGAACAAAAATACAGAACCTGTTTTGCTGCCCATGGTCAAGAGGTTTTTGTTTTACTGGGAAAGTATTGGCTTCTGTTTACACAGGATACCTCCTCGAAATTCCCACAATTCCAAGCATTCTGCCTTTACTTTCATAAGTAACTGCTTTCTCATTACTCTCATTACTCCCCAAAACTGGCGGTGAAAATGGTGTCTTGATTTCTGGAACTGTGAAAATCGTAATGTATGGATCAACTCCGTTCCCATCACTTGGAATCTCAATGGCACTCAACTCTGAAATTTCTGGAATTGAACAGCCCTTCCACTGCTACAGCCCTGCGGTCACTGCAGACACCAGCTCCTGTTACCAGTGAAGCTCACTGACCATGCAATCATATAAAATTGTGATTTACTGTTTCATGAGTGTAGGGAAAATTATGTGTTCCCCCTCCTCTTCTCCAAATCGAGGAATCGGGCCCCGAATGGGGATCAGCAAGTCTGGATCAGGCGACAGAATCACAGGTTGCTGGACGATGTGGCTTGTTCGACGGGAACGGACCAGCGCTCGTGGGGACAGTTTGATTGGTGCAGTAACAGTGACTGCAGATAACAAGAGACAACAGAAACATGAGCAAGTCTGGAACCGACAGACAGCAACAAGCATTCGCAAAAACGTTTAGCAAACACACCAGGGATCTGTGGCATCGCGGAGGGCATGCTTTCCTCCATGTCATCGACGCCGGCGGGTATCTGGTAGGAGGACATGGCGGCTCGGGGCATGAGCATCCAGTTGGGATCCGGGTACAGAGTAGCTGTGAGGCTTGGCAGTCCACTGTTCTTCATCACGGGAAACCCACACAACCACTCGATCTGCTGCCACCTGTGCAGGCGCTCCTGCAGGCAGGCCGTCACTTCTGCCAGCGCATTTCTGTTACCAACAACATCAGCAATATCCACATCCAAGTTTTCGCCTATTCGCACCACTTCATGGTTAATGTTTCAGTGTTGTTCCACATCTTATACAGCACTGTAACCTAGGGACACTATTTCGTTTCTGTTACAGATATGCACTCCTTGCATATCTCAATGAAGTGGCCTTTTACTTTAATTTATGAAGGGTTTCAGTGGGCTTTGACACGTACGAACCTAAGAATGGCTACTTAGGAACAACAAATAAACAGACTGAGTGGAAGAACTCCAGTAACTCCAGTACATGCTGCGTAACAGGGTTAGTGCTCATGTTCCTTTCATGCCTCCAAAAATAACTACGATGCCAGTGCTGTATTTGTATCAGTGTCACATTATTGCCTGGATATTTCTTTCCATGCTGCCAGAGGTCTCTGTTGCCTCAGTAGTTGATATGTCTTGGGTTAACCTGCTGGGACACATCTTGATTACTGCTATATTTGAATGGATTCCTGGTACATCTTGATTACTGCTATATCCGTTGGATCCCTGGTACATATCTAATATCTGGATTATTACTTGGTTTGCGCTTTGGATAATTTAGGCATTTTCTGAGCCACTTCTGAGCCATTCGACCTGACATTCATGTCTCTGGACTGCGGGAGGAAACCGGAATCCCTGATGGAAACCCACCTGTTTGCATGTTCTACTTATGGGTGGGTTTCCTGTGGGAGTTCCAGTTGGTGACACAGTGGTAAGGTGTGTTGCACCATCCCCTTTTAACAAGAAGGTCCTGGATTTGATTCCCTAATTTTGGATGTAGGATGTGTTTCATCACTGGGCCATCCTATTTTGGACTATTAAACCTGCATTTGGACACTACCTCTGCAGATACATACACACACACACACACACTTTCACTTCCTTACTTGGCCTCTAAGATCTTGTGGTCCACCTGATCCAGAGACGAACTGTGTACAACATGGAATGTACCCAAAACAGAGCCCCTCTTCTTCTTAATCTTCTCTGCCTGGATGACACAACCACAGAGAGCCTAATTTAGCATAGGGTTGTGTGAACACAGACACCAGATCTACCCAGGTGAGGCCACTGAACCCTTTCAGGCCAAATGTGCTCCTGGAGGGTCAGCATCCAGCACACTTTGGTGTTTCTCCTCAAACGCACTCACTAAACCTGGCAATGAACAGGTGAGTTGAACCGGGTGTGTTTGATCAGGTATATCATCAAATTGTACTAGACACCAGACCTCCAGGATCGCATTTCAGTACCACTAATATGTGTTATACACACATCACCACACATCACATACACAATGCATTACTGATACCAGTTTTCAGCATTTCGTAAATCCCAAAAATAAGCTTCACGTGACTGGAATCAAGTCATGTTGATGGTATCGTGTGATTGTAGGGGTCCTAGTTAGTGGGTGGAACTGGACACAGCTAAGATTTGGGACAAAATTGGGAAATGTACAATAAAATAAAAATATACAATAGAACGCCAAAGCTGCATGTAAACTGACCAAACTTTAACACAAGACTGCACATTAAACCCAGAAGCCCAGCAAGGCCAAAGACCTGGCTGGTCCCGGAATGTCGGATTTTACATTTCTTCGTTAAAAGCGTCAACATAAGCTCTAAGCAGTGTGCGAAATACCACTGACTGATACTGGAGACACCCTTATAGTCTCAAGAACAAAATTTAGGGCGGGTCTCTGGAAATACTTCAGAAACTGCGAGCGTTCACTTAGGTTTAAAGAAGTTTGTCAACTCATTTCATCGCCCCCCGGTGACAAATATTTTGTTTAATTTAGTCAGTCTCCAGTCACACCCTCATTTCGTTTTGTCCCTCACCGCCTCCCCCCCTCCCTGTCATCAAATATTTTATTTAGTTTAATTCCTCGCCATCCCCCTCCAACAACTATTTTATTGTGTTTTGTCCCTTGCCGCCACTCTTCCTTCGTGTCGAGAAATATTTGAACTTGTTTTGGTCCCTCACCACTCCGTCCCCATCCCAAATCGACAAATAATTCATTTCATGTTGTCCTTCGCTTCCCTTCCCTTCCCTTTCCCCAGTCAACAGAAACGTTCATTCGTTTTGTCCTTCACCACTTCCCCGTCGACAAATTATTAATGTCTTGTCCCTCACCATCCTTTCCCCTCCCCCGGCAACAGCAACTGTCTTTCAGTTCTTCGTCGCCAACCAGTCAGCAAATATTTGGCTGTACCGAAACGCCCCTATCCAGGGGGTAATTCACAAACAGACTCCAAGCAAACCAGAACTAAAGTGCAGAGCGCATTGTTTCCAGCTGTGTTCCGTACTGAGTTACTGAATCTGAGCGGCAGCGTCCCGTGCGGTAAACGGGGCGCCGCCCGCTGGCCCTGGGCAGGTCCGTACCTCGTCCTTGGCGGTGGCCAGCTGCTGCTCGGCGCTCTGCTTCTTCACATTGTAGTACTGAACCTCCACCTCATGGGTGAGCTGCAGCCACAGCTGGAGCGAGTCCGGCACCGACCAGCTGGCCTGCATGTCCTGCTCCGCCTTTATCAGGGCCCCGCGGACCTGAGCAACACACAACACACAACTCTAACACACAACATACCTCTAATACACACAACACACAACTCTAACACACAACATACCTCT
>JBBPCX010056226.1:0-14449 GCA_037974365.1 Hydrocynus forskahlii | reverse complement strand
ATATATACACACACACACACACACGTGCTAAATAAGTAAATATATAGACAGTACAGTACAATACAGTATGTTTTCCTCACAGTTGAGCTGCAGTCTTGATTGTTCTTTCCAAATGGTCCAAGACCACTCAACACCGTCCCCTCGGGCCCCCACTCACTCTTTCTCATCTTTTTAAAGGAAAAGCAAGAAGAAACGTGAGCGGTCTCCCTCCTCTTCCTCCTCTTCATCTCCTTCTCCACACCCCTACCGGCCCAGAGAGTACCATGGGGACGAGGTTGAGCACGCGGAGAAAGGGGGGTTTGATAAGTCCCGTCTAGGACCCCGAGAGTACTCGGGCCCCATGGACCGGGGGCCCCGGGACTATGAGGGGGGCCACGTGGAGCGGGGGTATGAGAGAGGAAGAGGGGGTTACGATCGCGGAGGCTACGACAGGGCAGGATATGAACGAGGACGCGGGGGATACGACCGGGGATTTGTAAGTGCAGTGGTCCCAGAGAGGTCCTTAACTTGAGTTAAAGCAGGTGGTCCTGTCCAGCACTAACAGTTTTAATGATGAGTCAGTGCTCACTGATGCTTTGATGTAAAAAAGGACTTTCATACAAAAGTCCTGCTGCTGTTACTTAAACAAAACTAATCTAAACTATCGGCTTCCAGCAAATGAGGTCATGATAAATGGTCTGTACTGGTTTCACCGTTTCATTGTTTTTTTTCTGGTTAGCTGTATTGGTTCTTTTTGGGTGTATTATCGCCTAGCAGAGCTCTCTGGATGAAATTTTGTAGTATTTTCCATTCAAATGAACATTTTCTAGAACGCTGTTGTATGTGACGTGCGTTAAATGGTTTTTCATATAAAACCACATTTCTTCAGTCTCTAGTTCTGAAGAGACATGGCACTATATGGTTTACTGCTTCCCAAATTCTGCTGATCTGCCTAAAACAGAATTCTAGATTATTTTTTTTTTCAATGTTTCCATATAATTCAGTGTTTAAGATGTAAACAGTTAGACTGGTGTGGTGTGAAATGGTTAATTTTAGAGAAACTTAAATTCAGACTTCTTTACAGTGGAGTTAAATGGAACCAGACGTCTCTATGCCTCTGACACAAAAACGTTTTATTTACTCTCCAAGCCCAACAGGGAACTTACAGTGTTATAATGAAAAGCTAATGATAGTAAAATGGTGGGAAGTGTTTAAGTTCTTTGAGGATTTATAACAACCAGCATGCATCCATAAATGTGTTTTAAAGAGTATTTAAGACCAAAGCTTTCTCGAAGCCACCATAAAATAATGTATCAGGCAGTGTGATTATAACCATTTCATGTAAAAACTTTTTTTGATGCTTTTTGACACGTGTTAAAGTCGTCAGACATCTGGTTCCATTCACCACCACTGAGAAATTTAGACTTTGTCCTCCCTAGAACGAAGCATTTCACACCAAACCATTTTGAATAACTTTGTTTACATCTTAACCACTTACTTATTCAGGAATTGTAAAACATCAGGAGACTTTTTGTTAAATATTTAGAACAGGGTTCTTGCAGGGTCTTGAAGTCTTTAAAAGTCTAAAATTCAGAAAGTTAAATTAAAGGCCTTAAAGTGTCTTAAAAACGCCCAGATTTTCATCCTAGGTCTTAAATTTAATTTCCCCAGGTCTTAAAATTCTTACCTCCGTTCATTCCCAAGAAACGTTAGCTGGCTCCACGATAGCTCAGCTTCTTCTCTCCGAGGCCAAGTGCCCTGAGAAGGGCATACAAAGAAAAACTTGCTGAACTGAAAGTCCTTGAAACTGAAATCTCTGCTAAAGGGGGTGAACTATATATGCAGGGTTAGGCTGTATGTGTTAGGCTAACGCTGTGTTGGGAATATGTATGTCAAGTTCTGTCATTTTAAGTGTTTTGATAATCTGTTGTAATACTGAATCAATAAAAATAGAATGTTTTGAGAATTTCTGGTATCATTCGAATCTTTCTAGTAATGCATCGTGTTGGTCTTAAATTTTAATCATAATGGTCTTATAAAGGTCTTAAATTTAACTTACTGAAACCTGCAAGAACCATGTAGAAGCAGCTGTGTCGTGTTGGATTAAAAAGCTAAAGTCTGGCTCTCTTAGATTTAGATGGTTGTTTAAATAACTACAGTTTGGCTCGTCTGTATGTTGTGACTTCAAACAGTTTCTGAAAAGGTTAATTGCTGTATGTAACACTGTAGTAACGGGACGTTCTGATTTACAGCCTAGAATGAGAGGCAGAGGCTGGAACAGAGGAAATTACCCTGGTAACAACAACAACGGCAACCCTGCCAGTATGGGTGGGCCCGTAAGGCCACAGGATGAGGAGTGGGATCCTGAATATACGCCCAAGAGCAGAAAATACTTTCAGGTAACCTTAAGATTATCAGAAAACCTTCTGCCTGATAGTCATCAGAAGTGACATTTTGTCATTTAGTGTTTTAAGAAACATCAGTCTGACAGTTTGTACAGTTTTAGACCTACTTTACACCTGATCACTTCATGTTGGAGGTATCTGGAGTAAATCCTGATTAGATTTTAGCCATATGTGTTTAGACTCAGTCAAACGTGTCTCCAATCAGTATCCGGTCATCAGTTCATATACAACAACCTGTTGCCTGCTCTGCTCTTCCTTTTTCTGTTCACACCACACAGTATATATTGGGTCCATTTACACCTGCATGTGGCTCGGCCTCGCCCGGACCGAATCCTGGAACTCAAGAAGACCAGCAGTAAACAGGGTTACCAGACATATCCAGCCTAAAGCCCTGTCTGGAAAATCAGCTGCTTGTTCCTTAATGCTTAAAGCAATAGTTCAACCATTAGTCAAATTCAAACCATTTTTCCACTTACCCTGAATGTAATCATGTTCGGTGCACTGGAGACTAATGGCGCCCAGTCTCGTCTTGCAGCATCCTGATATCACCACACTTACTGCAGGATTAATGTCTTCCATAATGGGATCAAAATATTTTTCAGACGGGGGTTTTAAGCATGTGCGACAATTACCGAACCCAGAGAACTTGTTAGTGACGTCCTGCATCACGTTCACGTTTCTCACGGAGTTAAAGATAAATTTGTCAGTCCTAGAAAACTGAAATTTATCTTCAGCCCAGACAGACAGTCGAGCTTGAACATGATGTGATGAAACATTTCGACCAATTAGAAAGCAGTGATGCAGTTGGCTCGGCTGCGGCCTGCTTTCAGCCCCGCTGTCCAACAGCTCGGGAGCGGGTTTCTTTATTTGTAATGAAAATTTTTTTCGAGGTACCATGTGGTTTCTTGTTCGAGTGGAAACGCACCATTTGTACTTACACTAGCCAGTTTGAACCGTGCCCGAGTGCATTTGACCACCAAAGTGCGGTTCGTTTGACCAGTGTGAGTGATCCAAACCGTGCCCGGGCGCGGTTCGTTTAACCATCCCTGACCCACTTGGAAGTGGTGTGCCGGAGCAGGGTTCAATTGGACTCGGGCGCGGTTCGCATGTAGTGTGAGCGCTAACCGTGCTGGAGCACGAAACAGGGCTCGTGACGTCACGTTTTTGTAACGTTCCAAAACCGATAGACCTGTTTAGCTCAGGCTGTGAGCAATAGACCTGTTTAGCAACAGGCTGTGAGAGGGCTGAGGACCACCATGGACCAAACGACTCAAAATTGCTATCAGCAAAGTAACCAGAACGATGGACTCCATTACGTTCAGCGAGAGCGCCACTCTTCCTGTTTATCCTGAAACCGTCGCACCATAATGACGTAAGCGTGCTCCGGCATGAATGCTGAAACCCTATGTGAGTGCAGGCCAGAGGGGGAGTGGGGAGGGGGGACAATTGTACTCGGGCCCGGTTTACGGCAACCATGCCTGGTGTGAGTACACCCTTAGACTTGTAGCTCCAGTGCAAAACTGAAGGATCGAACTTCAGACACCAAACTTGTCTTGACTGATCAACTACATTTAGATTAAGGTGAAGAAACTAAATTAAATTTAATTTCATTTAATAAATGGGATTTACAGTTTTAGTAATTATTTACATTTTAATTAGAATTAAAACTTAAATTTAAATATTTTGCCATTTTTTAAGTTGTTGAAAAATTATGAATATTTCAATGCAAAGCTGAATTAAACTGAGGCACGTTCAAAACAGGCTTGATTACTTTAGGCTACTATGGATAAAAGCCTGGACTGCGCTGTATTCAATACTTAACAGTTCAGTCGCTCGCTCTTTCTCACACACACACGCGCACACACAGACTATGTCTCTGTCTCCTGCAGCATGTTAATGAGAATGTTTTATTTTTACTTTTAATAATATATAAGAATAAAATTGAACTGAACTGAGGGATCCCAAAAACAGGCTACTGTGTAAAAATGCCTACTGTTTCCTTAAACCTATTCAGTGCTTAACGGATCAGTACACACACACACACACACACACACACTCGCTCTTATGCTCACTGTCCCTCTTTCTCTGCAGCATGTTAATGTAAATGTTTTGTAATTTCTACATTTAATGATAAATATTAAAATTGACCTGAACTAAGGAACCTCAAAAATAGGCATATTTACTAATGGCTACTGTGCAAAAAGGTCTGGACTGCTTCCTAAAGTGTCTGTGTGTGTGTCTCTCTCTCTCTCACTCACTCACTCTCTCTTTCTCACTCACTCTCACACTCTGTCCCTCTCTGGAGCACGATATAAATGTATATTACTACATTTAATGATTAATATTACAGTTGAACTGAACTGGGGGATCTTTAAAACAGACCTACTTTCTTATGACTATGGAAAAAGGCCTGGACTGCTAAAACACACTTTCGCACTCACACTGACTGTCCCTCTGTCTCTGCAGCATGATGACCGTGACAGGGAGGGGGAGATGAAGTGGACTGACGGCCGCGGAAGGGGGCGTGGCCAGTACCCGCGCAGCAGGGGCTCCTTCACCTTGCGGCGGGGTGGTAGTGGTGGCGGCGGCGGCAGCGGCAGCAGCCCCAAGTGGACCCACGACATGTTCCAGGGAGCGGCCGAGGAGGGGGAGCTGGCCGAGGATGGCTCGGAGCACGTCCACAAAGACGAGGACAAAACGGCCGAGAGTGAATCGTCCAAGCCGTGAAGCAAACCGCCGTCTCCTGTCCTCCGTCTCCCGTCCTCCAGCCTTGCGGTTTGTTTTTTTTTAGTTAGCGCTGCAGTCGTAAGCCATCCGCAGAAACACAGGTGTACCACTGGACTAGTGGAATATACAGTTTCCTTTTTGAGCCTAAACATGTAGAGCCACTGTGAGTTTCTCAGTTTGATGTTAAACTCCTGCATTTAGAACAATGTTGTTGTTTTCTGATTTTTTTTTTTTTATGTGTGGTGATTTCAATTATTATGCAAAGTTTCGTTTTCTATTGAACAGGAAATTTCTCCAGCTCATGTTCGCCGCCTCTGCTTTTTGTTTTAAAAAGTGCAATGTAGAAACGCACTTGTGCCTTAGTGCTGGGAACTGCAGTTAGGTCTCACTCTCTGTCTCTCTCTCTTTCTCTCTCTATCTGTCTCCCACTCTCTCTCCCCCTCTCTCTCTCTCCGTCTCTCTGTCTCTCTCTGTCTCACTCTGTCTCTCTCTCTCTCTCTCTCCCTGTCTCCCACTCTCTGTCTCCCACTCTGTCTCCCACTCACTGTCTCCCACTCTCTGTCTCTCTCTCTCTCTCTCTTTGTCTCGCTCTCTGTCTCGCTCTCTCTGTCTCTCGCTCACTCTGTCTCCCAGTCTGTCTTTCTCTCTCTTTCTTTCTCTCTGTCTGTCTCTCTCTGTCTCTCTCTCTCTCCGTCTCTCTCTAGCTGCGTCTTTCTATAGCTTTGTCATTTTCCTTTCTTTCTATTTGTCTGTTTCTCGTTCTCTCCTGCTCTCTTTCACCCTCCATCTTAATTTCTCTCTCCCTTTTTTATTACCCCCCCCCAATGTGCGTGTAGGATTATGAGGCTGTAGATTAGAGTTGCAGGTGTGTTGTATAAAATGCAGACTCTTATTTGCTTGTGGTGTTTGTGGCGTCTGCACTTCAGCCTGTAGCACATTTTCCTTTGTCCTCTGTCCACTGTGTACCCGGCTTGTCGCCTGCAGGACATGTTTAATGGGTTATTAATAAAATGTAAATGTTAAAGTGATCTTCAGTCATCCCCCAAAATTTAGTTTTTGTTTTTTTTTAAACATTATTACTCTGCTTTGTGGATGACATGAACGAGACAGTTGTAACTGCTGATACATTTTTTAATGTTATGAATTGATATGTAATATACAAAAATGTCAGGACTTGGAGTGTAACAATCCTTTCTTTTTCTCTTGGTAATATTTGGTAGTAATTTTGTGCCTCTGTCAGTCTTGGTTTTAGGTGTAGGTGGTTAAATGAGCTGAAAGAAGAGAAGTTGGTCGTGGAGAGTTGGCTCACTGTGTCCTTTGTGAACAAAGGAAGCAGGTAAACAGACCAGCTTGGATTAGAATGGTTTACCTTATTAATTTTAAAAGAAAACAAACATTTGGAGCGTTTTAACTGCTACAGATGTTTAGTCTGTCAGGCCTTGGTGATAAAAGGCTTCCGAATAGTCCCTCTTGAGACACAGGACGAGATGGACAAGTGTTGAAATGATGTTCTCGTTGCTGCTTTGTAGGCTGTGTTCTGGTCTCCCCTTTTTTTTTTTTTTTTTTTTTTTTTTGGACTTTTGTAATCACACGAATGTAAGGCTGTTTTTGTTACGTTTATACAATTCAAGGAGTGCTTTGATTTCTGTCTTTCGTTCTTTCTGTTTCAATAAAACCCTTTCCTCCGTTTATTTAAGGAGCCGTGTTTGTTTATCGGCCATCAGGCTTCGGAATAAGTTGTAGCAGCGCTGAAGGCCTGCAGCTGGGAGCCATTAGAGACTGGATGTCATGGGAACGGGTCAAGCGTAATCGCTGTACTTAACAGAGATTGATGGGATCTGCAGTTACACACTAAAACGTGACAGCTGAACAAATGCTTGGCCTCTTGGAGGCCCTTTCTCTTCTCACACCATCAGCTGCCGACTTACAGGGAGCTGGAACTGAAGTGTGCGGTTACTGAACGTCAGCAGTTTTTTTTTTTTTTTTAATTCCACTAATATTTTCAAATTCTGCATCATTCAGTCACTACTTGGTGTGAAGTGACTCTAACTTAACACTTAAAGTGGTGGTGAATGAAACCCGACATCCCAACACAAAAATAACCATTTTATTTCCTCTCCAAACCTACCAGTAAAGCTACATGTTTCTGAATCTTTATATGGTGACATTGATGGTAAAATTGTGGCTAGTCTGAACTCACCCAGTTTTTATAGTGTACTTGAACACCATGGGTTTATGGACAAAAGTATTGGGACAGTGTTTTTCAGGGTTTGGGCCCCTTACTTCCAGTGAAGGTCAGTCTTAATGGTGGTGTCTAAGACATTTTGGACAGCGCTACACTTCCAACTCTGTGGACCCAGTTTGTGGAAGAACCTTTTCTATTCCAGTATGACTGTGTCCCAGTGCACAAAGCGAGCTCAGACGTGGCTGGAGGAGTTCAGTGTGGAAGAACTTGACTGGCCACACAGAGCTCTGACCTCAACCCCATCCAGCACCTTTGGGATGAACTGGAACAGAGATTGTGATCCAGACCTTATCGTCTGACATCGGTGTCTGACCTCATAAATGCTCTACAGCAGTGGCCCCCCAACCCATATTAAAGTCTATGAATCTGAATGCAGGGTCATTAAAGTCCCTGTGGGTGGAATGGTCAGGTGTCCCAATACTTTTGTCCTAATAGTGTATGTTTTAAACTAAAACCTCAAAACTGTCTAACAGTTGTAACTCTCGTCTTTACAACAAGCATTTCATGCCAAACGACTATCAGTGACCATGTCTAAACTCAAAAGTATGTAGGTGGGCTTCCCCTCTCAGTGACTCTTCTGTCCCCTGGGCCGTGGGAGATCAGGGAACGTAGAAAAGCAGCCACCGGAAGTGAAGGCCTGAGAAATGACGGGTGACTGAACGTGGTTTATTTTTCTTCTGGAAATTGCTTTTCGGGTGACTTGGGGCCAGAGAACAGTCCTTTCGGCGTGAGCTCTGAGTTGTGGCTTTAGAAATCGTTAACCAGAGCGCTAAAGGACTTTTTGTACAAACCGTTAATGAGTTTTATTTTTGAACCTTGAGAAAAAAGATTCATATATTAAAAAAAAAATACCAACTGTGTTTACAGAAATACAGGGAATAAAACAAATAAGCAAATGTTTTGAATTTCAATCTCATTTAAGTATTAAATATCTCCATAATGAAGTGGTTGATGTGAAACCTTCCCAGTGGTGGGGGAATGGAACCAAACGTCTTCCTCCAAAAAAGCTCCCACACAAAGTTCGTACTGATAACATGATAAAAACACTGCCTGACTCCAGAAACACTTTTATTGGTTTGAGAGAATTCGGGCCTAATACTGTTTTTAAATAGACGGCGGAGGGATACATGCAGGATGTCGTGAGATAAAGTAGTCCCCAAAGATAACTTGTTTAGTTCAGATTTCCCCATCGTCAGCATTCCGCAACCCCCCCCCCCCCGCCCCCCCTCAGGCTGACGAGGTTCACTGGTGGATTTTGAGTGTAAATAAAAATGGACATATTTGTGTTGGAGACGTGACACCTGGTTCGACTCACCACCACTGTAACGAAAACTGAGTTTCTCTACACTGACCCAGTTCACAGTAAAAACCCCACTCTGAATGACTGTATTTCACAACCACTAGATTATGGAGAACTTTTGAAGGAACGGGTGCAATTACCCTGGAAGAAGGCGCACATCAAGCCCCAACAGTTTCGTCACAGAGGAATCTCTCGCGCAGGAGGTTTTCGCTGGCTCCTGTTCGGACTCGGACCTGTCCAGCTCTGCCGTCCCTCAGACTCGTCCTCGAGAAGACAGCACTGATATGCTCTCTGGACTCAAATATCGTACGGTTAAAAAGTCTGCTAGCGGTAGTGAACCCGTCCGAGTGTGCCCGTCCCCGTCACGAGAATATCCGGCTGTCCGTTCCTCCAGATTTCCCGGACGATGCGCTCCCTCTCCTCCAGCCTGCGGGCCCTCTCCAGCTCCTCCGCCGAGGTGAAGACGTTCACGCTCCCCAGGGTCCTGTTCGATTGGCTGTGGTCGCTCATGGGCCCCGCAGTGACCTTTGGCACCTCCGCGTCCTCCTCGTCTCCGTCCTCGTCTTCTCCTTCATCTGAGGGCAGGCGACATGAACGCATGGCATCCTTATCATGATCAACTGCAGCATGGTACGCTCTTACAGCTGAAGGTGCCTACAAGGGTTCTCGGCCATGCCATAAAAGAACCACAGTCGGTTCCTTGAAGAGCCTTTGTTCAAAGAATCGATCAACCCACTCATCTATCAACCAATCAATCTATAAACGTATCTACTATATATACGTATGTAGGTAAATAGATACAAACACATTATCTATATCAAACTATATCTATTCATCTATGTCCATCTATATATCTACCCATCAATCAGCCTATCTATAAATGTATCTATGTATACATTTGTAGGTAAAATAGATATACACACAAACACACGTCTATCTATCTCTGTCAAACTATATACCCCTCGATCAGTCTGTCTGTAAATGTATCTACTATATATCTACCATATATAGGTAAACAGATATACACTCAAACACGTGTGTAGACAGCAAACTACTCAGTGTAAAGTACGGCCTCCCGATGGGGGGGTTAGTTTTAAGTGTTACAATTATGACTCCCAAAGTAAACACTGATAAGAGGTCCAGTTGTGTAGGGACAGTAGAAACACGTCCCTACCATTTTCCAGGGACTACTGAATGGTCCCTAGCAATTATTTTAAACAAGAAAAACGAATAAAATCAGTTTTCTGTCTGTGCTTGGAACATAAACAGTTAACAGTTCTGCTTCTCTACTGTGAGTCCCGCCTTCCTAACCCAGTATCGTTATCTGATTGGCTGTGGTGATTCTTGCTAACATGTGATTGGCTGAAGCTCCGCCTGTCTTTAAGAGACAAGTGCTGGACGGTAACCCGACACCCTGTCCTCGTATTTATAATGAAGATGCAGTTAACAGTATTTTTTATGTTTAGACAGAATACAGATAATTGGTTGAAACGGTAACAGTACCTCCCTTAAAAAGTACTTAAGGTGACAAAGAATTTCTTGTGCAATTACAGTTCCAGCCTGTAGGTTGGAACTGTAGGTGTACTTTAACAAACATGTGATGTAAACAAAGTCTAGTTCATTTCCATTGTGCCGATATTTCCTGATCTACTTTAGAATGGTATCTGCCGGTCTTTGGTACACTCCCCATTTATTTGATCCTTATGAGTTTCGGTTATAAAGCGAGTTTTATTGAATTCAGCGTATTTGGCTTGGTTTAACAGGCTTTTTGGCGAAGGGACCACACTATCGTCAGTATTTCAAGAATGCTGCCAAACTGTAAAAAGAAGAGTTCACCCACCCCTACCTTCCTCCTCGTCCTCCTCGCCGGACTCTTTGAGCCGCTTCCTGTCGTGGGCGGAGGGTTTCTTTGAGGCGGGACGCGGCCTGCAGGTGATGCCCAGGATGAGGAGCACCAGCGCCACCAGCAGGCCAAAACACACGCCCAGCATGAAGAACAGCGCAAAACTCTCCATGTTATCTGTGCCGAACAAAGAGGGGACGGATCAGGGGTTGATGATGGTCCACTTCAGGATGTTTGTGTGGGTTTATGAACCAAAAACGTAATTCGTTTTTACGTCAGCACTTCCCAACCGACTTTAGAATGTATTATTTTTTCTTTCCATTTTGCATTAATGAGCATTCGTCACTCTGTCAATCCTCTAAAGTCCTGCCCTGGTTTTAAATGATGGAAATCAATCAATGTTTATCCAACATTTTGCCCCAATTTCAAATTTCGGGTTTGTTTCTGATACTGTGCCTTTAAGACTGTTATATGTAAATGATCTCTCTTCTGATTGGCCGCACCCCATTGTAAAAAGCAATTTGAGCCAAAACGCTCCTTATAACTTCAGGGTGAATGGGCGGGGCTAAACCGTTGTAGGCAGGCTTGGTGTGTATAAATGAAGGTGCTGGTGTTTTTTTGTGACATCACAAATCCAGTGAATTCAATATGGCTGTTTTTATTAGGTTAGTTTCCACATCTGGACGCGTGAACTGAAGGGTGAAGTTTTAACCTTGAGTGTTCATACATCACATCACTTTACAGGTCTTTCATTTCAGAAAAGTGAGGAAAATGTGTTGTTTTGCCATGATTTGGGACCCTTAACACACTGAGAAAACAAACAGCATCAGCCCCAGCGTGCCGGACCCAGAACAGAGTGTTCAGATGGAACAACCACTGATGAGCCATATCAACCCAAGTGAGATCTTTTTTAGAGGTTTTCCAACAATCACACTCAGATCTGTTGGTTCTGGTTTGATCAGCGACGAACAGCCTGGAGCGCCGACACACCTGGTGTTTGGAGCCGGCGCACAAATGAACTCGATTTTTCACAGTAATGGATGTTTCCGCGCGCAAAAAAAGTGTGGAGCCAAGTCAAACAGAGCACTTAAGTGCCTGGAATGAGCTGTTTTTGTGCTCCGGAGCTCCTGAGGGTCGTGTCTTTTCTCCATCCAAATCTGGACCACTAATGAAATCACTCTTCAAACACAGATTGGCCCTCATTTCCCTCCTGGACTGCTAATGCAGCGGCTCAGCCAAGTCGTCTGAGGCATCTGAGGTTTGTTTCTGTATTTTAGGGCTGAAGCTTTGAAGCTCCTTGTGCCTAAAGCAGGGACTACGCTACACAATTTTAGTCCGATTTAACACAGATTTTAAATCTGAAGCAAATTTCCAGGTTTGCAAGCAGCTGACCCATCCGACTGAGCTCCGGAGTTATCTGAGGCCTTCCGATATTTCCAAACACTCGATTTTTTATAACTCTCAAGCCTCTCTCAAGTTCTACAGTGTGAAATAGTCACTGATATAACTGGGTGCTTTCGAGTGCTTTTTTATAGCTGAAACTAGTTGTGATATTTGAATAAAGTGAATAATGTTTGTTTCCCATTTTGCAGACATCACAAAGCATGGAACAATAAAATTTCATAGAAGCTGTAAGATGCAGAATAAAACAAAGAGACACTGATAAAAGATACCCAAAGGCTTGTCTAAAAATAGAAAGAGAGACAATTGAGAAAACGGCACTCTCATGAGGGCACACACACAGAGAACTGCCTCACTTCTCCAGACCAGTGTCTGTAGCAGAGCTCTATCAGCAGGGTTGGACATTTCGGCTATTCTACTGCCTAATATTTTTGAATGAATAATGTCTGTATTAAAAAATAATGTACTAATATATACACGCTGAATTTAGCTTAAACATGGACACTCAAAGCTCCTGAGACATTCAGACAGCGTGTTCTTCACTCTGTGCTTCAGTTTTACACTTTTAAATCCTGAAACTCCTGCCACAGGGAGCTGCCCTCTTTCAGGTAGGACCTTAAATGTGTGTGTGTGTGTGTCTCAGATTGAATGGTGAGCTGAAGGAAGGTGTTCATCAGTTGGTCTTAGTCGTGTGATGTTGGGAACGTTAAACGTCACACACTCACCTCAAACCACATCGAGTTGTTCAGTAACCTCTAATAGGCTCACTTTTGTGGAGTCTGACTCTATGACACACTGTTATCTACTATTTAATGTGTACTCTCACACACACTCACACACACACACACACACACACTCTCTCTCTCTCTCTCTCTCTCTCTCTCTCTCTCTCTCTCTCTGTCACACACACACACACACACACACATTTTTAAAGTTTCCAAATACAACTTTTACCTCCCAAGCTCAAATGGTCCATATATGCAAATTTAAACAGCCCGTTTCCAATTCACTGTATTTGTGATGTCACAAAACCCCACATTTACATACAATATATCTGCATATTCACCCTACAACATTTCAGCTGCACCCACTTGCGGTAAAGTTATGAGGAGTGTTTCAGTCCGGACTGCTTTCTGAATGAGGGACAATACGGAGCAGCCAATCAGAGCAGAGCCTATTTACATATGTACGTCTTAAAGGTACAGTAACAGGATCAGCCAGAGGACTAAAGAGAGGCTTGAAAATGGTCATGGAGAGCAAATCCGGACTGTTTTTGCTCAATAAAAAAATGTGAGAAAAAGTAAAATATGGGCCATTTAAATTACATTTAAGAACATGAAGTAGACTGAGAACTAAAGAGGCAAACTTTAGACGCCAAGCGACATTTGTAGAAAGTCAAGTCAGGTCAAGGTTATTTTTCTACCCTATTATCAGACACCAAGGTCATTCAGTGTGCCTTACAAGAATAGGATAAAAATATCAAGCATGAAAATATTAGGACGTAAAAGGAATAAAAGAAATGAACATAGAAAAGTGCGATGAAAGAGCAGATATTTAAGAAGGTGGAGGAGAATAGTAGCAGCTTTTTCAAGTTACAGTTGGGTAAAAAGGGCGAAAAACTGTACATTTTATCGCCAAACTGTCACTTTAAAGTAAGAATACACTCCACTGGTCACTCCCCTGGTCATTATGGATGAGAGTTGATGGAGAGTCAGTTGACACAGTTAACATTACACAACATTTCTCAGTCACGACAGAACTTTTCCTTCAATATAATCAAATAAATTGAACGAGCAGATCAGGCGTAGGTGTGTGTGCAGACTGTCCTACCTTTAATATGGGCGTACGTGGCCATGCTGTTGCTCAGGAGCTCCATGTCCTTCCGTACGGGATTCATTCTGCCTCTCTCTGGCTCTCGCGTCCTTCAGGTCTGAGCTTCAGCTTCCATTATTCACACTGGCCCTCAGAGCTCTGGAGTTCAGAGAGAAAAAACCCTTCATGGATAAGACATTATATAAGCAGCCAGTGTTATTGTAAGGCAGATGTGAAGCCTTAATGCACCGCCTGAACATAAATAATGGATATTTGACCCCCAGAGCGAAACACTGCTGCCTCTCCAAGCCCATTGTACATTACTGGAGCTTCCAAACCCTTTAAACCCAGTTCTGCAACCGATTAGATCATTTCTTACACCATCAGTTACACAATTAGATCTGAATTCACTATGGATAGGTTTGAGCAGCATACATTTGGGGGAGGGGGAGTACAGGGGTCATATGTATGCCTAATGTTTGGGGGTTTGATTGTTTCCCCCTTTATATACATTTTATACTCTACCAGTCAAAGGTTTTGGCACACACTGAGATTCCCTACATTTGCATGTTACTCACTTAATATTTACTAAAAATACAGTCAATATTCTTTATTAACAAATAAACTTAAGACAGACTTTTTTGTATTTTTAATGAGGTATTGAGGAACAGTTCTCCAGGCTTCCTGAAGGACTTTCAGAGACTCTCATTTCCAGTCCAGTCCCTGAACCGGACCAG
>JBBPCX010056196.1:0-14453 GCA_037974365.1 Hydrocynus forskahlii | reverse complement strand
AATTACGGTTAAGTGTGTTTCTCCTTGTTCGCTTTAATTTTCCCCATCACCGTCACTACAAGGATATATATATATATATATATATATATATATATATATTTACTTATGAAACTGACCTCTTTGCCTCTTGGTCCTGGCTCCCCTCGCATCCCTGGAGAGCCTTGTTGCCCTGGATCTCCTGGAGGTCCAGTCGATCCAGGTTTTCCATCAGGTCCTGCTGAACCCTACAATACATATCACAGCTCACCATGCAAGAAAAATGTGGAAGATACATATTACAAAAAAATGTAATAATGAATAAAGGCTGCCTCCAGATAACAAGCGTAGTGGATCATAGAGTCATATGCAAAAGTTGGGGTGTTTCACCCAAACTAAACATTGTTCCATCCTTTGCAGACAACAGGAGACACTCTTCTGCACATTTTAATGTACAGTTGTTTAACTGTTTTTAACAAATTGTAAAACCAATATGTGGCCTGTTCGAACATCTTCTATTTTATTGTTTTTATAATACGTTTTACTTTGCCGAAAGATGCCATGTCTCAATTTGTTCCCTGTAGAGGTTGTGCAACTTATTTTCACACACAAAAAAAATATTACAATACATGGCAATTGGCCAGAGGTATGAAATGCTTGCGTATGACTGTAAATGTCACATTTATAACCCAGAACTGTTTTCTCTGATTCACTTACATGCTCTCCTTTTCTCCCTGATGGTCCTTCTAACCCCTGAGGACCTGGATAACCCTATTGAGAAGAGGAAAACAAAACAATTAACATTTTCTCAGTTGCACTGCAGTTTTGCCTTTCTGTGTTCTAAAGTAATGGAAATCAATAAAACAGATATAAAAGAAGGAGCAGACATGAAGCACTCCACTAAAACTTGTATCCTGAAACTATTTGACTGTTGAAACTATTCAAAACTATTTAAGAGTTCAAATTGGAGATGCTAAATTGCTCCTAGGTTTGAGTGTAAGCCTAAATGTGTGTGTCTGTGTGTCTGATGGACTGGGGACCTGTCCAGGGTGTTTCTCTGTCTTTTACCCTATGACTTTTTGGATAGGCTCCAGCACCCCTTGCTTTTTTGATCAAGGACAGAGTTTTGTTTATGATGCATTTAACTAACCTGCGGTCCATCCAACCCAGTGGAACCAGGATCACCAGAAGGTCCTTGAACTCCCTGAGGAAAAATATAGTGCCAATATCTAATAACAATTACATATATAGTAAACCCTCAACAATAATCGGGGTTACGTTCCAAGGGCACCCGTGTATAGTGAAAAAGCAAAAAAATGCCTAAAAATGCACATTTTTATAGTGTAAACCCTAAATATTCCCCCAGATATGCTCCCAAAACACTTTAATTTAATTTAAAACTCAGCTTAATACAATACCCTTAAAAAATGTAAAGGTAAACCCATATCTGTACTGTACAGTTTACGCTGAACTCCTGCAGTGCTAGAGTGTAATTACCGATGTTACCCCTATATGGACTGCACCGTAATTAATGCACACACGTTTTCTTTGGTATGCGCTGTCGTTTTCATTGGTATAAGCAGGTAAATACAGCATTAAATTAATTCAGTTTACAGTTATAAAAATAAAGGGCTTTAATAAGAACAAAACGAAAAACACAAGAACACGCGGAGCAACACTCGAGAAGCGAGGTGCGTAACAGGGCAGCAGACAGTCAGCAGCAAGGAGAAATAAATAGCGTTCTTGGATTGGCTACTTTCAGACCTCCCACCTCTGAGTACAGTGGTATTTCACCCTCCCAAGACGCCTTTCTTTGTGTTTCTCTCCACAGTACCAAAAATTTGGAAATGTAGCTGAATTTACATTCATATTTATGTTACAAAATAAGTAAATGAAATTTTTCTTAATGATTTAGCACTAAAGTGCATAAAAAATTATATACTGTCACGAAAAAAACTGTGATGTCGTCTGAGGCACAGACATCATAAAAGCAAAAATATGCGTAGGATTGCTGCGGTTTCTGCGAACAATTATTAGTTTGGTTCTAAGAAAAAATCCACAAGAGACTGAAGCCGCGACTGTATATGTATATATAAATAAATGCTTTATCTTGGCCATTTTGTGAGGTCTGATGCTCATTAAGATCCTCTTCTACCTGATCTCCTTTTTCTCCGGATGCACCAACTCTTCCACTGGTTCCTTGATTGCCCTGACAAACAGGAAGACCGCAGTAATCAGGGTTGTACTTGAACCTGACATTATATCCAGTGACAGACAAAAACAGATTCACTTGTACAAAATCGTGGCTTTACAGATTTTTAAATTATTGCAATAAATGAATATAGTTTTATTTCAGTTACACTCCTCATGATATAATGAGTAAAACAAGTAGTACCCACTCACTGGCAATCCAATGGGCCCATCTTTGCCACGCAGACCTTGAGGTCCTGGACTGCCAGGGGTGCCTGGCTTCCCTAGCATGCCCACCACACCTGGAAGGCCTGGTAAACCCTGAAAATACAGATGTTATAAGCTGCCAGTGATACAGTCACAAAATAAAAGAGTCTCAAATCACTTGTCAACATGATCTTGAAGCAGAAAATTAAAAGGAGGTCAGAAACCTAATCTTCTCTCTTTTAAAACGATGTTAAAATGTCATATGTGATTAGTGAGCACTGATACAAGCAACAGAGATATACAAGAAGGAATAAAAATACATATTATTAGGGACTCCTATTTTTGACCTACACCTACTGGTGTACCTAATAAACTGGCAACTGGTGAATATTATCTGGGAAGAAAGATACTCACTGGTGGTCCTTCTATCCCAATAGGTCCTGTTTCACCTTGTCGACCCTAAAAAGAAAGAAAAGCTATGTTATTGCTCTATTCTGAGATTACAAGACATAGTTTTAATTTTATGGGCTACGACTAGGAACATCAAGTTACGTACCTGAAGTCCAGGTAGACCTCTCTCACCTGATAGACCTGGGAGACCCTGAGAAATCCAAAGACCTACATTACTTTAATTCTCCTATGACCTATAACTGATTTGAGCCTCGTTAATGCTAATACACATGTGAACTGAACAACAGTATAGCTTACGGGTGGTCCCCTCTCTCCACGCTTGCCAGTGGGCCCTCTTAAACCAGGTTCACCCTAAACAGATAAACCACATTTATCCATGTCACAGGATCCATGCACAGGAGCACTGTATTACTCCTTAGAGTTAATATAAGGTCATAAAACACCATCTCACCCTCTCTCCTATGTGTCCAGGCCGTCCCTGCAGGCCCCTCGCCCCTGGATAACCCTGAGTGGGACAATGAGTATAAAATTCCAACGAAGTTTCACAGAAATAAGTTACAGGTAATATTGTTTGTACAATGGATGCACTGATATAGGAACTGTGAGCTGATATTTTTCATGCACAAATCTGCTGATGCCAGTTCCAATTGTGATACATAAAGTGTAGATCAGAGACTACACATATGTATCACAATTGGACTGGATTAACATTACAAAGAAATATGATATTTACACTACCAGTCAAATGTTTTTCCTTTGTTTTTATTATTTTCTACATTATAGATTAATATTGAAAACAAACAAAATGATGAAGGAACACATGGAATTATGCAGTAAACAAAAAAACAAACCAGACTATGTTTTGTAATAAGGTAATAATGGACTGTTTTTATATTTCACTTGGTTAAGCAGTTCTTGCCAAAACGTGGAGTAGAACCGTAGTGGAACAGGATCACTAACTGTGTACCAACCCGACCATCACAACTGATGGTCCCAAATGAAATGAAATACCATTCCAGGTCGATTCCGCATGAAACTGACTGAAAAAATGCCAAGAGTGTGCAAAGCTGTCATCAGAGCAATAGGTGATGTTTTCAGTATTAATCTACAATGTAGCCAAACATTAAAACAAAGGAAATCGTTGAATGAGAAGGTGTGTCCAAACTTTTGACTGGTACTATATTTTTGAGAAGTTTCAAATGCGTTAATATGACCATAATGTCAAAATTATAGCAGATTTTAGCAGGTTGATGCATCACACACTGCAGTGCCTACATTCTCAGATCACTGCAAAAAAGTCAACATTAAAACAGATTTTATGGAATTACTTACATATATCCCCACAGGTCCCTGCGGACCCACCAGTCCTGGCTTTCCGGTCAAACCCTAACAAGGAGAGATTCAGATTGCCCTTGCACTATATAATATTTACAATATTTAATATAAACAATAATATAAAGAATATTTACCATTACTGATGTACACCTATTTTCAATTTTATTAGAAATACCTACCCCGTTGGTGAACATTTTAGATGCACAATTTGTGTTATTAGTCACTCTCTAGTTCTTTATCAGTGCCAGTTTCTGACTACAGGACCACTGTGGATATTTAGATTTTGCTACACTGTTGTCAACCCAGCAATGACACTGAAGAATGTAAAACCATAGCTGCACTGCTGTTCCTGATATTTGTTCGACATACAATAGCATGTCACTGCTGTGTTGAGAATAAATAACATCTGGTGCACAGAAGGGGTTGCATAGACATAGACTTGTCATTGAATAAATCCACTAGTAGGCACTGTGCACAGCTGTGGAAATACTACACAAGATGAAACAGATTGTAAGCTGTTTATAATCATTCGGAAAGGCTGCGACTTCTAAATCAAGTTCTGATAAGAGCCTGCGTTGACAGATAAGCTCTACAACAAAACTAATGACAGAGTATTTAGCATGGCCAAAACACTCACATGGTATAGCCGTCATCAGACACATGAGGGTAGTTAACTTGCTACTAATGGCTTACAGCTTAATTCTTCAAAGACATTTTTTCAGTCCAGTAACTCAAGCTCAGGTCCCTTTGTTGTGAGAGAATGACGTGCTTGCTGTTAGATACACAATTGTTTGTTTCTCAGTGGCACAGAAACATCAATAGACATGAAAGGGATTATTCTGAAATATGTGGTGATTTTAGTGTGCGGCTAACACAGGGCGGACCTTGTGAACAGTGTTTGAGTTTAAGACTGAAATAGAACAAAACCCATTATGCAATGCCTATCGCACGCTTCCAAACAACACAGCTGTTAGACCCACATGACTAGGAATAATCAATAGTTGTAGTGCTCCAAGTGTGCAGTAGTCCCTTTCTATTGATGGACATTATGGAGAGGGACTGATAAAACAAGCAGGAAAAGATGGGCCACAGTTAATCACAGTAACTATATGGTAGGTGTTTCTGATATAAAGGTCAATAAGTGTAATTGCTGGGTAGTTATACCTAATACACACAGAGCATAACATGGTGTAGCATTATTGATGTAAGGTAACATGCTGCCATGGTTCACATTAATATAGTACAGGTCAACAGAGGCCATGTGGATTGTACTGAGTCCTGTGCTGTATCATAAATCATTATAGATACAGTACAGGTGTATTGGACACTTACCCTCTCTCCTGGAGGACCTGGGCTGCCATCTTGACCAGGTGGCCCAGGTAAACCCTTAATTAAAAACAAGAAAGGATTCTGTGTTTCAGTTTTGTATTTCAAAACTCAGGAATGAGATTTTAAAGCCACAAAAAGATGTTTATAAGCTTAAAACTGGAATTTGCATTCGAACCTAAGGACCTGTGGCAATTGCAGAGAGTAACTAGCTGTTAATTAGGTTTTAAATTGTAGGCCTATTTTAGTGTTTTATATCATCAGTGCATGATTTGAAGATTCCTGGTGAAAATTTGAATTGCTTCATGCCAATTATAATGACCTATTGTAAGTTGCACTTATGAGTGTATCCTGCACTCATATAACTGTTTTTGTGACTTAGTTTCATTTTATTCGTCAGACTATACATGATAGTTTAAATCAGGTAAAGTACTTTCATTACAGAGCTACAGTTCATTCTCAAAAATATGATCACTACAGCTTTTTATGGATTTAGTTCTTAATTTTTTGACACCGCAGTCTGCTCAGTATCTTCTCAGGAGTTCATCAAAAGGCCAGAGGCTCAAATGTTAGCACTCTGACAAGCATTTATTTCAATTTGTCTTACTCCTCTGAATCTATTTTATGGTTTCATACTTACCAGTGATCCAGGGGGTCCTCTTTGTCCCGACTCTCCTGCCAACCCTCTGAAACCCTAGATTTCACACAAATTGCAATATTTCACACACTATATATATATATATATATATGTCAGATGGTCACAGATTGCATCATCCAATCCATCTGACACTCATGCAGCAGTTATTCAGCAGATATCAGCTTTCAACAACCTAAATAAGAGACTACAAAAAATATGTAGACTTCCAGCATTCCTTCTTTTCTTGTGACGCACATAGCCCAGGTTACCAAGTGAGTTCCCAAAGGTCTTTGGATGTTTAAGGCCTTGTTAAGTTTAACTGTCTCTGATCTTGTCACCTTTCCTGACATTTACGTGCCTGTATAATGTGTTACTCCACCTTTACAAGACCCAAGACTGATTGTCCAAGTGATCTGGCTGAAGACACAGGAGTCAAAGCCCTTTGAACGCTTCTCCTGACACTTATACGGACTAGTAATTACAACCTCATTCATTTCACTAGCGACTTTACTAGAGTTTAAGAGGTTAAAAGTGAGCAGCAGGGCTTTCACAAGTCATGCGGTACCACAAATGAAGTAATCACAACAGCACTCACGTTTGATCCTTTATCCCCTTTGCTTCCAGCTGAGCCTGTAACACCCTGCAAACCACAGACAGAAGACACAATAAACCTTCTCTGTGGCGATATGGTAGAAAATATGTAAACATTACCAATTTTGGTAAAGGGCCCATATCACTGAAAAAAGTTCACTCTTCATCATTCACTCTTCAGTACATTAAGTCTATAAATGAATTTTAAATTATTCATCATGGTTGTGATGTTACAACCATGAACAAATTCCATTTCCTTGCTCATTCAGTACGCCAGTTTAGCTCACCTATTTACAATGAAGTGATAAAGAGTGTTATCAAGTTATCAAAGCGAAAAAAAAAAAAAACGAATTAAAATTTTTAATTAAATGACATGCTGTTCCTGGGTGTCAGGAAGCAAATGTATCTTTGCAGACTTCTGAAGAAACTTTTTTCTGTAGTCACTTTAGTTTGAACTTAACAGTTTTTTTCATAACTTTCAGACCAAACTCCTTTTTTGAATGAATTGTGGGGGTGAGGGGACAAGAAAAAAACGTAGAATACGGTTCCTTTAATCATTGAATAACTTGAAAAAGGTCTGATCATGCTAAAATTAATTATGACAGACTAAAACACAGAGAGCTTGAATATAGTAAGTTGATAATTTATAAAATGGGAACCTGTGTACCAGGCTTTCCTTCTGCTCCCTCTGTTCCTGGTGTGCCCCTCAAACCCTGTCAACAGACACACACAGGCCAAATACAAGAAAACAACTTCTAAAGACATATCCTGATCCACTATGCATTCTATTAAGGGACTTACCGGCTGTCCATGTGTCCCAGGTGGGCCATGTTGGCCTGCTCGGCCCTGTAATTGGAGAGGTTTGTTGAGATGATTCATACATGGAACTCTGCGTGTCAGAAAGACCTCTGTCCAAATTAAGATATCGTTGTGTGTACTCAAAAGCATCCTGACCATTCGTAGTTAATTACATCAAAATGAAACTGGAAGTGGATCTTACTCTTTGTCCTTTGGATCCTGGCCTGCCATTGTGTCCAGGAGTGCCCCTGTTTCCCTTATGTTCACAAATAGAATCAGAACCACAATGACAAATGGTGAATACAAAGAACAGAAATCGTATATATTTTACAAAAACTATTACTGTGTCATCATTCTGTTACATCATTCTGAGTGCATATGTGGAAAAAGTTGCACCCCCATCATGTAATGTCCTGCTGATGTTCTAAGTGAAATTAATTTCACAAATAATTTCTTTAAACCTTCGCAAGTGACTATGTGTTAATGTAAAATGCAGAGCTCTTTTCAGTATGACAAGCTTTTTTCCATGTGCCTATTGTTCCACCTGAAAGTCATAAACTGCTCCAACCTTTTGACCCTCTTTCCCAATCATTCCCTGGAGACCCACTTCACCGTCTTCACCCTGACGATGAGGAACGAAGAGAACGAGAGAGAAAAAGCCCTTTAATTGGGAAAAAAATCTTTTAATTAGAAAAGTTCTTCAAATCAATACTTCATTATAGCCCTAATCAGAAATTGCTAAGAGTGCCATAATCATAGCAGAAGCTTGAAATCTCAGTGATCACAGTGGATTATGGTGCGGTTCCTGGGTTTTTTAACCCCTTAAACTGCAATGGCCTATTTCAGTTCTTCACTCACATAGCTCCATAACTTAGACACAAGTTTCATAGACGTTTATATTATTATTGAATAATGAGTAATGAGATTAACAACATTAATATAAGACGTTAAAACCTTTAAAGCCAGAACAACATATCTTGATAAGGCATTGTGAAGGTATGATTATACATAATACACAGTATATTGTATTGAAAATGTTTTCTCCTATAGGGTCAATAGAAAGATTAATAACAACACAATACCTTAAGAGGGCTTTAAACATTAGGGCTTGATGAACGTATCATTTGGGTGATATTAAGGTTCCATGAATATATTAGTGTTGGTGAAAATCAAAGCCAATTAAGCTGATAAGGCTCTGTAATTACTTTGAAGTTAACTGTTGTATATTGTACTGAACACACACATCTAAAGTGATTTTTTTTTCCTGAGACTTTAATGATCTGAGTGGTGGAAATGCCAAAACTGCCAGGAAGCTCTTCTCTGAAGTCCTGCGGTTTTTATAGTACTTAGGAATTTGTGAGTTTCTGCTGTTTTAGAAAACATTGGGTTAAGGAATCTGACAAATGAGGCTTGACTTTCACATCTGATAATTAGAAGTTGACACTTGGTAACCATATCAATCAGTTAAGCTCTGCTTAATGAAAATTCTGGAGCTCCTAAAATGACACTGTAAAAATGTTCATATCAGCCCAGGCTTAAACAAGCACATCCTTTAACAAGACAATATCTGCCTGCAAAGCCAGCTGCTATCCTGTCAGAACAAGGTGAGGCCTAAAGCATGTTCAGTACTAGCACCGGTCTACTAAATCATACCTGGATACCTGAGGGACCTGGTTGACCTTTGACCCCAGGTAAGCCAGTGAGGCCACGCAGGCCTCCCTCTCCCTGAGGTCCCACAATCCCTGGAGCTCCAGGTGGGCCCTAATCACAACAAAACAGGAACATGAAACTGGACACAAAATATTATCACCTGTAATGTTTGAGGTTTAATGAATCAAAGATCATTACTCTTCCTCCTTTGGGTCCGGGGTCCCCTCTTTCTCCATCCAGGCCTCGACTGCCCTAAAAGATTAACACCATTTAGAAAGACACAGCATAAAAACAAATGGTAATCTGCATAATAGTGATTTTCATATAGAATTTAATCATAGATATCTTACTGTGGTGCCTGGAAAGCCCTTTGGACCTGGATGTCCAGCCATGCCCTATTTGGGAAGGAAAATAACAGACAAATACTGTAAATAGTGGATTAATTTTACACAAGAGACTCTTAGATTACTTTAGATTCTGCCCTTAGAAGTTGAGATGTATGTACATATAGTGTGTTACACAACTGATTGAAATTGCATTTGTTGCATTGTAATTGCATTGTACAGTTTGTAAAAAGCCTGAGTCTGGATTTTTGGCCTTTTTTTCATTTCAATGTGGAAAAAAAACAACAGAAATGTGATTTTTCTAAACTGCACTGTATGCACAATAATATATTTTCATCAAATTCTTCATAAAATATCTCATTGTCTACTTATTAACACAAATGTGGCATCAATTTAAGGTTTAGAGTTTCTTTTCTTGTTTCAATGAGATGTGAATTAAAAATACTACCAAGTCAGATCATGCTTTTATTACAGGCAATGGTCTCTTGCCATGCCTTCATAATTCTTCATATTTATTGTAGCAGGGCAGAACACACATCAGCATCCTGCATCTACTGTTAAAAATTAGGAGGATTTTTAACAATATTCTGGAAGTTCTCTTCCAGAGTGCCATATGTCTAACAGCAAGTGAGGAGGGGACTTCTCACACATACAGACGCAAAAACGACTTAAGGGAAAACATGCCGGCATTTGCAAAACATGTTTCTGATTTCCATTTTTATGGTCCTTCAACAAAAAGCAGTCTTCAGCTTGAGCAAAGAAGTGCAGCTGGTTTGTCTGAATGGCTGGGTGAAATGTTAATGGGAGAGTTTTCTGTATCAAAGCCAGGATGACCCTCAAATGCACACCACATGGATGCTCCTAAATTGCTAAGTTACTAGTTTTCCATTGAATGTATTTTTTACTGCAGAATTGTGGTCATCAGTCTGGGACCATGACACTCCTCTTTACCAATCTGAACTTTTAACACCTGCAGACCTCAAGCTTCAACCACTTAAAGGAATCTGTAGCTAACTGATCAATGAAATTTAGTGCTGAACTCCGTTAGATTAAAAAACGGCTTTTTTACCATTGACCCTTCGATGCCTTGTAGCCCCCTGTTACCCACCGGACCTTCCTTTCCCTAAAAGAAGATACAAAATATGCACAAAACTGTATGACCACAGAATATAGCTGGGATGCCCTGATCTTTTGTCTTGGGGGAGCCAACTAAAGGAGACAGGATGGTTTTAAATCAAGTTTTTGAGTTTGTATTTTATTAAGTTACAGAAAAAAAACCCAAAACTTATTTAATAAATTATTTCAGTGTGTGTGGAGTAATGTTAGGTTAATATTCCAGCAAACTTTCTAACTCTATCCTAACTGGGCAGCACAGGCCCATGGGCCACACTTTTGGCTCCCCTGATCTACAGTAATACTTTAGTTAGCCAAGTATATCATTGCTGTCATATGAAAACTTTTTCATATATCTACATTATTTGAAAACACTAAGTGCTTTTCCCATTATGCAAATAATTAATGTTGGACGGATCAATAGAAACAACCAAAAATTACCATAGCATTCTTGTTTATATATATATATACACATATATATATATACATACATACATACATATGTATATATATTCATACATTAAAGATGTTTCCTAGAAAGCTTCCATTCCAGAGATACAAGTTTTTCTTATGACAGCAGTAATGTGTATCTTTAGTTAACAGATGTAAAGCATATCAAAAGAGTACTTTCTCCTGGCATCACAACTTACTATGTCTCCTTTAAGACCCTGTGGACCATCTTTTCCAGGAAGGCCCTGAGAAAAAAAGAAATATGAACACTTTTACTTTGCTAAAGGTGAACCAAAGAATTTCAATACTCCTATATTTGTTTTGCTAGTGTTTGTTTCTTGATTAAGTATTTGGAGACTGTATTTCCAGCCACATATGGTAAATTGTAGGCTAAATTTATTGTGCACAGAAGGGGGATAAGATTAAACGGTTTAAGAACCGGTGCATCACACCAAGCACTTTCACCAGGATGCAATCCTATATTGTGCTGTTGCCACCTGCTGGATATAAGTTTAACTGCAGTCACTCACTCAATCTAAAGAATGCTATATTTTGCACCTTATTTTGCACCCTATAACACTATATCTTATGTATATGCAATGATTCCTGCTCAAAGGGATGTAATGAATAAAGTGTGTTTTGTTCAAGAAGACCCCACCAGTGAGAGTTTGAAACACTGCGATTGTCTGCTATTTCAGCCAAAACTTCACGGGAGTGCAGTAATAGTGCTAGTTATACAAGTACAACACACAGTGAAATGTACCCAGAATGCAGATGCACATACTCATGTACGCAGGGACAGGCAGTCTATTGTAGATATTTATGCTTACACAACAGTTAGTTCTGTTCACACAATCTAGTTGGTTGGAAGGCTTTTTCCACCAGCTAATGTTGATGTAATATACTATAATATAGTATAATATAATATATTATTCAAAGTGGTTAGGTTGGTACATTCTTTTATATGTTAAGTAAATTGAAAAATATATAATTTTATCTTGCCTTTTATTTGAAAAAAATGCAAATAATGTATTTATCTTTTCATTTTGCCTGTTTTTATTCATATTTGTATCTTGAGCTCCTGCTTTTATTTTTACACTTGGTTCCATTGTAAAGCACTTTGACGTGCTACACCTATGAAAAAGTGTTCTATTTATTATTATTATTACTCTTCTTATTGTTATTAGTAGTAGTAGTAGCAGTTGTAGTTTATCTGTGGTCTGGAGTGTATAGAGCTGAGACTGATTTATGATTCGACGTGAGCATCGTTCTGTACCTGTGGACCTGGAAGACCAGGCTGACCTCTGATGCCGAACATCCCAGCAGGACCCTGGGAGGAGCAAACAGATGAGTTCATCAGTATTTTGTCCAGACACGATACCGATCACCTTTCATTATTCTACAGTGAGAATCAAACTGACCTGAGGGCCTTTTCGACCTGCTGCACCAGCAGGTCCAACATCACCCTGTAAGGTCCAACATAGAGATACCCTGATTTGGTCGGGCAGTTTTTCACAAATAGAACTGAAATATACTGTGTATGACTAGAGAGTTTCCATTCAGATTTATTTCACAAACTATCCACAAACAGTGGCGTCTCTCATTGAAATTATTTAATTTTATAGCAAGTCATCACTGCTGTAACAAACAAAATGCAGTTGGTGTTTTTTTAGATGGTAAATAAACACAAGAATTAAATAAAATGCTTGCAAATGTTGCAACAAGCAAAAATGTTGCAACAAAGTGCAGTTTACTCACATCTGAGCCGTTAACACCCTGCGCCCCAACCATTCCTGTAGCACCTTGAACTCCCTATGCATGAACACACACACACACACACACACACACACACACACACACACACACACACACACACAAACATGCATTATCCAAGATTAGCATTCATTTGGCATCCTCTAATACCAGGTGAATATTTTCGAAATATCTCACCATTTCTCCTGGAGGACCACGTTTCCCATCTTGCCCAGCATCCCCCTTAAAAAAACAGAAAAACAATAATGTTCTTGCAAATTAAAACAAGAATAGAATATATTTATCTTACAACAGCCAGTTCTTAGGGCACACCTTGGGCCCCGGTGGTCCAGGAATCCCCTCTACTCCTTTTTCACCAATAGGACCCTGATTGGAAGACAATATAGATGTAACACATCAATTCATTGAACAAAATTGTGCAATCAAGTAACAGAACACGATGAGAAGGTTGTCATTGCGAATAACAACACAACTGTGATTTGAAGGCAAGTACAGTAGACTGTCATGGTCTTAGTGCTATTCACAATACCACAAACCAAAAAAGAACATAAAATGCTCCATTACTTTTATTTTTGCAAATTAACCCTTAGAATGCGAGCAGCACAGATCCGTGCTGGAAGACAACAAATGGTAAATCGTTGACATATGTCAAAACAGCTACTTATATGGAAGTTCCCCCAGTTTGTGTAGACGCTCAAGGTGTCAGATGTCAGGCTGAGCTTTGTTTGGTGTTCCTATGTCACGCAGAACCACAGTTATTATAATTTAAAAAAAACATGCAATAATAATAACCACTAAACCACTAAAATGATGTCACACACAAATTAACATAAAGAACAAAAATGAACAAATTTATTTTATTTTAGGTCTTAGAAAAAAACGGAAAAAAACACAAGACCTCTGAACCCAGGAGAACCACAAGTGGGTGGGGAAACCTGCAGAGGGAGGGGGTCCGGAGAGTGGCCGAGAGGCGAGTGAAAGAGCAGCAAACCGCGAGAGTGTAGGAAAGCAAACACCGGTTTTAGACTGTTTTACACTGTTTATATTTGTTGAAATCAGATTTTACTAATATACTGAGTTCACAGAGTTAAAAAAGTAAACCAAATAAGTTCAAAACAAATGCAGTTTAATGTTGTCAGTTCTTCTTACAAAATTAGGAGCTCCACTTCAAGTGGCAGGTTGCTGGAGAGGAATGACAAGTGCAACCAAATAATCAGCAGAACGACTGAGCTACTGTCAATATCCATCTGTTTTTACCAGTAATGAGAGCAAGAGCTGGATAAGCCACATCTCGTTCATCTAGGTTTACTTACTGGAGGACCAATGGGGCCAGTGAACCCTTCTTCTCCCTTTGAGCCCTAAGATGGTGAGAAAGTAAATTATTTATATATTATTTATATATTATTTTTAGTCTTTACATGTATGCTTTCATGCAATGCAGGTACGATGCAAGTGTTCCAATCCACAAGGGGGCAGTATATAACTAGATTACTTTTCTTTTTCTTTTTTTCTCTTTTTTTTCAATAAATGCAGGTATACCTATCTATTATTGCAGCATTAGATGAGCTCACCTTCTGACCAGGCTCCCCTCTGTCTCCACTGGGCCCCTGTGCACCGGGGAAACCCTGGGGTGCACACAACAGATCCATGAA
>JBBPCX010056175.1:0-14454 GCA_037974365.1 Hydrocynus forskahlii | reverse complement strand
TATATATCATTAGGAATGTCAAGTTTAGAGCAATTTTACATCATGTTCTGTATGTTATAATAAGTACAAAAGTACAATCCACTCTGAATGACTTGCATTCTTTACATCTTACTGATTGACTTACAAAGTCAATTTTAAAAATCTCCTTAAATTGATTAAATCGATCAACTGGCCTATGATTTGAAAGAGATATTGCAGACCAAAAACCTACTCTACACTCAAAGAAGTGATTTGCATGGAGTTTGTCACCACCTTCACCCAGGCTACAATATAATTATCCACTTAGTGTAATAGTTTATAACAATCTGAGGACTGCATTGCTGAATAGTAAATGGACATAAGTAGATTATTTTTAGATGATTTTTTCTAGCAGATCTTTTCAGGCATCATAGTCAGTTGTATTACAAGTTTACACAAAGCTGCTGCAGATCATGCACGGCTCAGGAAGAAATACAGCAGGACGAGTTAAGACTCGCTTTTGGAACACTTTTGGAGTGTTTTCCACCTCAGCGAGGAATTAATTGTTAATTTGTGCAGAAATCATCAGGAGACCTGCGATGCTGATTCGGGATTAGCATACCTTTCCCTTGGCTGAGCTTCAAGACTCTTCAGAGGTATAGAGGAAGGAAGCCAAAAACAATTGAAACGCTAAATGAAAAACAAGTTGCATCCTGAAGTGTCTTAAATCCAAATGAAAAAGCAGAGTGCATGTTCCATATTCATGCTGATGCAAATTGATGCGTCTGTTCAGAAAATGTGACTGGCTTGTAGGTCATATGTGCATGTTTATGAATGACCAGTGTTATGAGCAGAGGTGTGAGTAGGAACTTTGCCCCCTGAAATGCATATCAGGGTCACCACAGTTATCACAGCAGAATGTGTAGAAATATTAAAGGACCATCTCCATCAATTTTTATCTTTGATTTTCCGCTTGGACATATGAAAAACAGTCGTAATTAATTTTCAAAATTAAGCAGGCTGATTTTATTAAGACGGACTGCTGTGCTTTGATTTTTAAAAAATGTGAAAATTTGGTTTTGCATGATATGGGCTTTAAAAGATGTCAACATTTTATAACCTTACTTTAGGTTGTTGTAGCTCATTTACCTCATTTGGCTTGAGTTCAGTCGAAGTCACAAACAGTTAAGAGTCCAATGGAGTCGTGAGTCAGTGAACATGCGCCTTGAATCCGAGCCATTGACTCAAGTTCCAGTCTCTTAGTTCTTCCCACACAGTGACCAAACTAAACCACAGGAGGGAGGCCAGAAGATGCATTGCTTCTGGCACTGTAGGGTAAAACAAGCCCTTTAACTGAATGAGACGTTAAGAGTTTTTCAGTAAAATAATAAAAAAAAAATAATAATAATAAAAATGTTGACTGTCATCAGGTGCCCTTGGACTCACCCTAATCTCTCTCAGCCACACCTTACGGCACCTCCAGGTGAACATTGTCAGAAATCATGATCGCATGTAGCAAACTGGTAACACTCCTGCAGGACAAAACAAGCGGTAAAGAGGTTCAGTCACTCTACGGGACAAACAGGATGATGGTTGCTTTAAAAAAAACTCCAAAACCTGCCTGAAAAAAACAGAAATTAGTGGACACCTCCTTTGCACAGTCTCAACAAAACTAATTAAAATAGATCTGCCATCTGGAAACCACACGTAGCCAAAGCGCTCAGAGAGGAATAGCCTGATGTAACATGCGCAGAACCCGGGTCTCAGAGCCACAGAAGAAAGCGCCGGCCTTTGGAGCTGTCTTTCTACTTCCTTTTCCTCCATCTGGATGGGTCCGTGTTTGGTGAGAGCCAAAGCCAGCCTTCAACCCACATGGCCTGTTCCCAACTGTTAAACACACTCATCTGTTTGTCTCACAGAACGCTCCAAATCTCCACTCTGTGCTGTTCAAAACATTCACAACATCTAGAACACTCTTCAGAGGATTTGGAAGGGATCTGAGGGCAATTTGGTAACAGAATAGTTCAGCACACGCTTATAAACTGACACACTTTCCACCAAAGTGTGGTCAAAAAGGTAAAAGAGTAATGCATTTAAATTCATTTAAATTAATGCATTTAAATTATTTGCAATATAAACAGTACTCATGTCTCCCATTAGTTAAACCTGTGACCAGATTACATTATGAAAAATGTAAGTAATTAGTTCAGCTATTTAAAATAATACTGCAGTACTCGAGTCTTGGATGTGTACCTACTGTCTGCTGACTCAGCTGAACTCAGCAGTATTTACACTTAGCCCTGTCTTGGTCATTACCTGTCTTGGTCTTGACCTAGTATGATTAAAAAAACATTAATTTGTATTACCTTTGTTTTATTAGTGAACAGTGCGACTCAAAACCAGATCATTTGCTTCTGTATGTGTTTGATTCAGCCAATTAACATAGGAATTGGTTGGATTCATTTAGAGCAGGAACTGAATGCCAAGAATCTCAAGCCGCCGATACAAAATCATCTTCTGAAAAACTGAGAAATCCTCCTCCCATTTGACTAAATTTAGAAATGGACTGTTGGAGCCTTATTCGTAAGTTTTAGTTGATGGTGTGTTTGCATTTGGGGACCACTGGCCAAATGTTCACACACTATTACTTTATATTTGATTAATGTAAAAATTGAAAAGTTGTGACAAAAATGTGCAAAGGTTTGGACAGATATGGAGTTTCAGAACTTTAAACCTCAGCTGACTCAGGACTGATTAGACAGTTCAAGAATTACCATTGGGGATTGCTAGTTGATAACTAATGGCAGTTCCAGTATTTGGTTCATGCTGGGACTCTTCAAACTCAACAGCTGCTCCTCAGAAGAATAAAGGACACGAAAGAAGATTTAGGTGACACAGACGTTTATGTGACACTGTTTTACAGTGCATTGCCAGGTGCACAAATGTGGTTTGCAGGAAAGAGTCATCAGCAGGAAAACCTGATAAAAAAAAGTCAGCATCTGAAGTTTGCAAAACAGCATCCAGAAAAGTCGTAGGCATTTATTAAGGATGGCGATGGACCTGTTATACTTTGGGGTTGTGTTGTAGCCAGTGGCACAGGAAACCATGCATGCTTCGATGGAAGAATGATTAGATTCTACATATTATCAGCAAGCTCTGGGAGCAAATGTGACACAGTCAGTCAAAAACCTTTAGCTGAAATAAGGCTGGCTTCTACAACAGGACAGATACCCAAACCATACATCAGAATCCACCAACTACTTCATGAAATGCAGGTTTTGAATAGATCTTCAGACAGAAATATGCTGTATACGTTTGGCCACAAGGAAGAGTGATTAAAAATAGACACTTGCTGTTTTAACTGTTTCATTTTTTGAGCAAATATAAGGTGACTGTGCCCGAACAGTTTTTGGAAAATGTTACTTTTAAAAAGAATATAAGTTGTTTGCGTCGTATAACTTCAAAAATCAACAGAACATACGATTTGGTTGCGGGTGTTCAAACCTTTACACAAAACTTTAAGCAGAAAAGGAGATATTTTACTGAATGGAAGTCAATACAGAATATAAATTAAAAAAAAAAAAACAGTCCTGGCAGGCACCCCTTGATGTCTCTCTCAAGCAAGGCCAGCATCTGAATGCCTTTAATCCTGCCTCATCGATCAAGCCCCACTTTAGTCTTGATAAAAGAGTCATTTCAAGTCCCAGCTTTCCTCCCTTGGTTGCCCCCCTCCACACTACACCTCCCCCCCTCCTGCTGCATATTGAACATCGGATCTATCTGCGAGAGAGCTGTTTTGTCAGCAGTGTGACTGGACCTAAATCACACGTCGCATATCAAAACGCTGCCCCTTGAAATCCAGTGCCAGAGAAGATGACTCCATTTGACAGAGTTCCAGAGAGGCTCTCCAGTTACGTTACTGTGTGTTAAGGCTGTTTTTTAAGACCAACATGCCCCCCTCCACACACACACCGCTAAGTTATGGACGGTGCGGTCAGTCACCAGCACATTCTTGAATGGTGACACATCTACAAATCGACACACCTTTCAAGACATGAGCTCTTCTAAATGACCAGAGATCAGCATAGCAGTAGCACAGTAGCCTTAAACTGGATCAAATGTCAGGCTTAATATGTTTCATAAATCACACTGAAATACATTTGAGGGGCCATATTTAACTTTTTCTTGTATTTTCTTTTGTGCTTGAGGGCCCTATCTAACAGCTTTTTAATAAAACTACTATTTGAAAAATGGGGGTCTCGGGGTGAAATAAGATTCCTCCCAAAAGCCATAAAAGCAAACATTTGGCGGAAAATGCTCTGAGACTGTAAGTGACATGATTTAAATAGATGTTTGCTTAAGTTTAAAGATGTTCAGTTTATTAACTTGTTTTGCCAGTTTCATCAATTGCCAGTGTGTCCCAACAAAAACGGAGGGACCCTCGATATCCACCAGATATTCCTCACACTGCTATAACAGTTCCAAACGAGGAGAATCTATTCAGTGGTGCAGCAGATACTCCTTCCCAGAACATCAAATACTGTTTCTCGACTGGAACTGCGAAAACAGAAGAGAAAAACTTTGAGGTACATTTAAATTGCTTATCGGTCTGGTGGTGATTTTGAATAATGAGTCACGAGTTATGAATAATGTGATTTGCCAAAGGACATCAATGCAAAGTTTTGCTGCTAACAGCTAAAATTTCCCATTGTTGAATTAATCAGTGGTTCATTCGTTTCTTGGCAAAGGAGCTAATGTTTTGATCAGCTGGTCCTAAAACAATGCGACACTGGCACCTCTGCTTTAACAGTCACAACAACATCAAGCAGTTGCTGCAGAAAATTCAGGCCCACACTGTTGTTGTTTTTTTCAAGCCAGTTTTGTGGTGTGAAAGCTGCGCCGTGACTAAAACTGAACACTTAAAGCACTTGTTAATTGCTTTAATCAACACTGAGTCATAGTTTTTTGGATTAAAACCCTAGAATCTACTGTCAAAACAGTCCCAAAGGAAAAAAAACATCTGCATATCCACTGCATAGCAACTAAGCAGATGAAAAATGTAATGCACGTGCAATTTGTGGTTAATCAGTCAACCCAGACAACCAGTCATCATCCTATATATATATATATATATATATATATATACAGTATATATTCTTATGTGTGTATGTGTGTGTGTGTATAATCCATTGGATTTAATATACATATAAAATCCTTGAGGTCCATAGAAAAACTATAGAAGTGAACATGTCTTTCTTGATCAAAAATCTATTTCTTTTGCAAATCTATGACTTTAATCTGTTAAGCACCACGTTTTGGCAAACCATTTGTCCACACTGAAAGAAGCAGCAGTATCTACAGCCACGATGAAGACTTCAGATTTTGTTTTGTCCAGCGTGGACTTGCACACTGACAGCTCTATATGTCGCGTTCTTCACGCCCATCTCTCTCTCTCTGTTTTACGAGGGACCCCTATCAGATTCATCCAGGGCCCCGAGATCAAACACTGGCTGTCCCGGAGACGAGGTGGCGTCGGCGGATTGCTGAACGATAAGATCATGATCAGAAATGCAAATGAAACCTGAGGCGAGGACCCAGAGCACAACCAGTCCCCAGTAAAAATGAAAGATATACAGCACACTTTACATGGAAATGAACTGGATGTGACATATTTTGAGATGCATGGCTCAGAATATAATATGCTGATGTCTGCAACAGCTTAAGAAGAGATCATGGTTTACACACAGTTGACAAATTTCTCATCGCAATGACTTTTAGCTTTTAGTTTACTTTGAAAATGAGCCGTAAAGCCACCATTTGTTTGTCAGCCATAAGTGCTATTCAGATGAGATTACTGGACTGTAAGCATTACCAATGTTTCTAACAGGTTAATTCTGTTCAAAGCTGCCAAATCAATCCTGTTTAGGGACTGGTGGCTTTTACTTGCTGTAAAATTAACCATAATAATAATAATGTTACTCAAGGTTATATTTGTCCTGTGTCAAAATCCCATATAGAAAAGGGGTTTTTCTTTACTTTACTTTCTGTGGCCAAACTCAAACCGACATCTGTTACCCAGCTTTAACAGTATGATTCCCAACATTAGAACAGGTAAAAAACAGAAACCATTTGATGATGTTTACTGCAGTCTGTAAATTCCCAAGGTAATGATAATGGCATACTGCGTTCACTTAAGACACCATGTACAAGGTTGGAATATAATACAGTACAACTACATTCAAACACATTTTCTACATGTGCACTGAGCAAACAGAGGATGGAACTCTTTTAAAGTGAAGACAATTAAATTGAGTAGCCACTCCAATCTCTGTCAATTATGCTGAGATTTATTACACCATGCAAATTTCTTATCCCCTGTGAGTTCCGTGGTAAAATTACATCACCCTCCCATGGAAAACTATGTAAAAACCCACTGAAAAGTATTACGGGGGAACCACAGAGATTATGAATGCCCAGGTCACTCTAGCTTTTGACAGCAGTCTTGGTTTCCAGGTCATTTGCAGACATTTGTAGTGAAAACATTTGACTGTGGAAACTTTGGTAAACTTTGACAAATGTAAATTTGCACCAGCAACCAATACAACATCTTCTTCTGTGGAACTGTCCTGTGAAGAACATACCCCTGACCATTAGAACTATTGAGCATCTGCCAAACACCATAGGTGTAAATGTAAATGAAGGAGTGGGATTACACTTGTAGCATTGAAGATCCCAAAATGCCCAGACACCAAGTGTTCCAAAATATCCAGACCTGCAATGCATTAATGCAAAAAGGGATGTTAAACTGGTGTGCAGTTAATCGGTGATTTAGGTGGCTTAACACTACTGTCATTTTCGAATTTTTATTATTTTTGAAGACAGGAATGGCACAGTCAAATGTTCCCAGACCTTGTGTTCCTTCAGCTCTTAATGTGAAATATTATACCACAAAATGATACACCGAGGAACTCTATGAAAGGTTTCTTAAGGTCATGGTTAGGGTCAAGGAGATATCACTGGTGACCTGATGACTGACCTCACCCTTTCTGGGTGGCTAGAATGACCCTCCCTCTGCCCCCGTCTCTCAGAGCAAATTTGTCCTTGATCCGTCCCTGATCTTGATGCAGATTTCTCTTGAAAATGTGCCTTGGGAAATATTCCAAATATTTCATATGCATGAATGTTTTGGGTTACAGGGCTGAGTGAATATTGAGGGACACAATAAAATATAAATTTTCCTTGACCTCTTTTGGGTGATTAAAAAAAACAAAACATTTTTTGGCAAATTCACATTTACATTTTCAAAGTATTTTCATGATTATATTTCAAGGTAAAGTGTAGTAAGAGTGAGCTATGAAATTCAAAAACCCTGTTTTTGAAGTGCTGTAGATAGATTTAATTAAGGGTGGTTATTAAGGTTAAATTATTTATCTAAGCCATGCACATTTGATGCTTTTAGTACATTTTACATTTGTGTAAGATGTCTTTTATCTTTACTTTTTAAACATGAGTGTAACTTTAATATCACTGGGAAATCAGTGGCACCCCAATTGTAGAAAAACCCTACTGTAGTCATGAACCAAGAATGACAAGCAGTGTAAATGTGCCCTCAAAGGTCCAGCTGTGGGCCTTAAATGAGGTGTATTCCATTCACTTTCCAAGGGATATTTTTTTTTTATTTTTATGTTTTTCTTTTAAATACAAAGTCAAAATAAAATGTCTGGAGTTGGTCCATTTTTAAATCATGTTACAGATGTAGGCAAATGGTGTGTTTGGAGTCTTGTCAAAGGACACTTAGGGACATAGGGGGACCGAACCCCAGTTTGTTGCATGGCGGAAAAAGTCATTTCACATTACTCTACATCAGCCACTACGTATCACGATGGGCATCATCTCAGTGATTTGAAGGCACTCACCAGGTTTATGGAGCAAGCATGCAGCTAAAACATGAACCTAGAGGGTTGTTTCCTTGCAATGAGGCAACATTTGGGCCCTGGAAACATTGGGTCTATTTTTAATGAGACTGAAATGAGATAATAAAGAGGAAACACTGAACCATAGGATTATAAAGATGGAGTTATGACCCCTGGCACACCAAGGAGTATTTTTGGTATCTTCTAGTCCAAGTTTTTGAAGTTTATCTGCAGACTATGACAAAAAAGAGACATTTACTGTAGTTTTAAACCAGCTGTTAACTGCTCTGCAATCTTATCAAGATCTATCCCTTCCTCATATCTTGCCAGTTACCAAGGATACACTATTTCCTCGCACCATCATCCCCTCCTCTTTTAGCATTGCAATATCTCTCTGAGATCAGCTCCTTCCAATGCACAAACACACACACACACACACACACACACACACACACACACACACACACACACACACCAAATCTGGCTTAAATATGTACTTATTAAAATCTTTTTTGTTCTTGAATGGGTTAGCTACTGTTGTTTTTGGGGTAAACATGGCAAGAACTCTGGGGTGACAGCTGCCTCAGAAGCTGCTGGGTGGCAGGCGTGGGCCCCTGTGATGGACAGGCCCCTTTGTGCCTCATCCCTGGGAGCCCCTTTCAGTCTTCCACTCGGAGGAACAACTCGCTTAAAGGAACAGTTTACTGAAAAAGTTATTTTGCACAATTTTTCCCTCACCCCAAACATAACTGAAGACCCAAGACATATTTGGCGTCCTTATAGTTTACTTCTTTGGTTCTTTGAGGCTAATGTAGCTAATGTTGAGTTATCTCAAATTGTCTTGCATGTTCAACACAAGGGTAAATACATTTTACCCAGTTATCTACTTAATTTTGTTAAGGCCAATTCCTAGACTTTAATAATAATAATAATAATAATAATAATAGTAATAATAATAATAATAATAATAATAATACATTTTATTTATAGGCACCTTTCTAGCACACAAGGACACCGTCCAATAAAACAAGTGCAACAGACAGTAAAACCACAATAACAGACAAGATTAAAAGCATATTCAATTTAAACAATTTAAACAGTGCAAATTAATCAAAGAGAGAAAGCAAGCTTGAACAGATGGGTTTTGAGTGCGGATTTAATGAGTGAGAGTGAATTGATATTTCTGAGCTTGGGTGGTAGTGAGTTCCAGAGCCGGGGAGCAGAGCGGCTGAAAGCTCTGATCCCCATAGTGGTAAAACAGGCAGAAGGGACAGTCAGGTAGATGGAGGAAGATGATCTGAGGGTACGAGAGGGAGTGGCTAGGTTAGCAGCCCTTTTGCCAAATCTCCAGCATTCACATAAAGCTACCAGCACTGGGAGAGTGAAGGCTGCTTCTTTTCAAACTGCCTCTGCACAAAATTGTTTTAGCTAGATAATTTGACTGAGTCTAGTATAGCTGAGGGCATGTTCATTTTTTTCTTTTTTTACTTCAGTCATGGCCATTTCACACTCACTAGGTAGTTCTCTCTCTATCATACAATGATACCAGGCTGGGAAGATGAAGGTACTGCTAATGCAACATTTTTGGAGAAGAATAACCTGGTTATATCAGCTAAAAGACCCCTATATATGCCAGCATCTTGCTGAGTGATGGGAGGAAGAAGAAAAACCATGTTACCAACCCAAAGAGAACCAGTATGATTATGCTCTCTTTGACTCGTGGGGGATGAGGGGGGCTACCTGACACTCTGGGGTTGTGTGCCACTTGGGAGGCCCCCTGGATCATCTACAATCTTTTAAGTGGAGCTGTGTCTCCTGAAAACAGACTATAATGTACAAGAAAAAGCAAGAGAGAAGATGTGCTGGAGTTATCCCAAAACCTAAAACTTCAACCTAAAACCTAAAGCTGCACTCTAGGACAATGAAAGCATAAAACAAGCTCTTTACTTGACACGCTCTTTTCTATAAGAACATATTAATGTTCCATACCTAAACCAATAGTAGCAGCCATCAACAAGACTCTACTTTTGTCCAGGCAAGTAGTGTGTATGTGGCTAACCACTGATCATGAGCTTCTGTTTCTCCTTAGCGACATTAGCTTTGCAGCTGCTCTGTGCAAACCTTAGACAACAAACATGTCTGGGCTGATCGATGATGTTTGGGGTTACGGTAAAGTTGTGTAAACGTAATTTTATTCTTAAATATTCCTTTAAGGCAGTGCCAGGGCACTTGCGTGGGCCCGACCTGCTGTGCAGGCCCAGCTAATCAAAAGCTTGTGTGTTAAACGGCGCCGGCTGCTGTGCTTTCTTTGCATCTGCTTTGGCGCCCCTCACCGTGCTTTTGTGCGGTGCTAGCGTGGAAAAAGGCTGGGGCTGTGAGTGAAAGCCCATCCCATTGTGCGCATGCCACCTCGGGTTTTAAATGGTCAGGTCACGTTATGTTGTTGTGGCGCAAAACTCAGCTGCTGCCCCCCAATGCGTGGGCTCGTTTTCGGCACTGCCTGGTGCTAACCTGGAAGCGGCTCTTTCTTTTTCTCTATTTTGAGGAGATGTCACAAGCATAACTATTTAAAAGCTAGCAAAGGAATAAAACCGCAGTTCTGCGGATGACACTAAATATTCAGAATGACACCCAACAAAAGATATTGGGAGTTTCTTTTCTTTTTGGACCCCTCTTTTTTTTGTTCTTTTTCATACTGAAGTTGCTGTCATTTTGCACATGCTGAATGCAGAGCAGATGGAGTTACTGCTTGTGAAAGCAGTATTCCCACAAGTGTTCTTCGTGAGAGCAGAAAGAGAATCAGTATGAGGTCAGGCACGAAACCAAGAGGCGGTGTGGGAGAGGGGGAAAGAAAAGAACAAAAACAAAATACAGTGACAGCCCCCCCATCATATCCGTCAAGCCAATCAAATTAGGAATTCATATGAGAGTGTAAATCTTTCTAACCTGAATTTTTCTAAATAAAACCATATAATTAGATAGAACTGTGGTGGTATTAAAACCAATATCACAATATTTTCATGGTTTTACATCATTAGAATGCTTAAAGGTTTATGATTGATCTCAGTTTAGAAATATTACAAGAAAGGCGGAGCATTATCAGTAAAAGGAAACTTGGAATAGTGGTAAATGTTCCCAGAAGTGGCTGGCCTACCAATAATCCTCTACAAGTTCAGCCAAAAAGTCATAAAAGAACCCAGAAACACCCCCAGAACCTTCCCCACAACTTTCAAGACACTGATCAAAAATCGTATCCCTGGGAGAGTTACATTGCAAAATTCACTTCTAGCCAATGAACATTATACCAGTAGTTGAACATGGTGATATTTTGCTGCTACAGGGACTAGATTACTTCCTATAACTGATGGAACCATTCATTCAACAGAAAACCCTGCAGAATAATGTCTAGTCTTCAGTCTGGCCATTGGTTTGTGATCAGAAGTTCAAGTGGAACTGGGCTGTGCAGCAAGACAATAATCCAAAGCACAAAGTCCACCTCTGAATAGTCAAAAGCATTCACAAGCACACAATACAATTTAATAACAATAACAACCCTTTGGGCAGTAGTGATTTTATCTTTTTATTATCATGGCAAATTGATGCACATTACGTTTAAAACACTTCAGAATTTCACACTGCTCTAAATGATTTTGTTTACATATTATGCATGAATGGCATAATAACATAATGATTATCTTTGAGCCTGGCCCCTCCTTCTGTTTGCAATATTTCCTAAATGTTAGCATTTTTTAAATGAACAGCTTGAGTCAAAACTTCCATTTGCATAACATTTAAGCATCTCCACTTCCTCGCAGAATGCAGAATAAGCAGTATAAGCAGAATAATAAAGCACAAACCCCATCAGGCAATCAGAAAAACATATTTTTTTTGGACATGAATGAAATAGATTAGCTAAAAGTGGTGGCCACCAGATGTTGTCTAACAAATATCTTGCACCACAGCTGAACTGTGCTCTTCGGTAACCATTCGTTTTTATCATCGTTGCTGGACCAGGCGTACAGTGGAGTCCATGGCCTCATGTGGCCGGTTTATTAAGGCTCATATCCGACGCATCGTATGGGGTCTGTGCTTGGATGTAATTATACACTGCGGTGCTGCCAGATCATTTGCTGTTGATTACTGGGGGAAACCCTCCCTCGGTGTGGCTCATTATTGGCTGGTTGTAATTATGAAGCAATTTATGCAGAGATTAGTTTAATTAGGCGATTAGCTGATAATTTGCGACATGAGAGCGAACGAACCCTCTCCCGTTTGCAGAGTTTCTGTCTCAGTAGAGGAGGCTAGTGCTTCCTCCCTCGAGGCTGATGGGCTCTTTCATGGTGCAAGCGGCATGTGCTATGAACAAGAGTGCTTCAGCAACGCCATTGCGATCACAGCACTTTGCCAGAGGCAACCTTGGGTGGCAGCAGAGATAGTTCACCTGAGTTCAGTTTTTTTGGTGGTGGGGGGTGAGTGGTGGTGGTCGACTCAGTTTCAGTCTGGGCGCGAATCCTTGGCAACATGTTCTGACTATAAAAGTAGCTGGGTGGAGTGGTAGCTCCATGTGTTTTGAAGGAGCCACAATTAAAAACAAAGTGTGACTTTAGGTGTCACTTCATAGGGAGTCTAATTTCAATTACGATTTGATAAGTGAATGGCATTGTATGGACAAATGAGCCCTTATACTAAAGTGATGGACATTTGTTCCATTTATAATATTATATGAATTTATGTAATTTGTGCATTTAAGTTTTGAATGTATGTAATGAAGCATTATTCCCATGTAATTAAAAGCAGAGGCCAGGTTATAACCATTACATTTTCAGATTTTGTTGCTCATACTGTACATGGCAATCTTAACCATGGCTCTGCCGTCTAAGTTTTTCATTACAGCAACAAATGTCCATTGCTTTACGCTAAGGGCCCTTATGTCAATTCAAATGCATGTTTTGTGAAATCCCTATGTAGGTCACCTTTAAATGAAATTTGACCAAAATGCTTAATGGAAGGAAAAACTCTTTTGAAAGCCAGAATTGTGTGACAGGTCACAAATACGGTCAAAGCTAATGACAGTGCTCTGACAAACACAGTAGTTGCCCTGGCACTGTCCCTCTCCATGGTGATCTCATGCTATCGATGTCCCCCGCATCAGTCTCAACCTGCCAAGGCCATATGTGGGCTTCAGCTAAGAGGATTCTCTTTCAAAAGCATTTTGCTTCTTTGAAAATATCTCCTCCTGACCCAGGGACCTTAGCGTGCCAAAAGTCACAGGATATCAGCTGAGTGCACTGCTCGCTTCTTGCACTGCACAAGACCATGGGGGTCAAATCAGGTAAGTTAAGCAGCAACTCTCAGGCAGCAAAACTCATGTAGCTCCCTTCCTATGTGACAGTGCTCTCTGTGTTGCAGAAACAGCAAGAACTCGGTCTGATGAGGGCATCTAAGGACAAGCCACAACAACAAAGGAGTCCTTTGGGGGGGGGTGGGTTTGACTGGCCTTGAGTATACTTTCTTCAGGCTATAAATAATCTGAAATATGTAGTGCAGTATTGCAACGTTCTGGAGAATTTGGATGATGTAGGCATTTTATAACACCTGGATCCTCTAAAGGTAAAGCGGCCCTTGGGGGCCCATGGAAAGTGTTTGGTTTTATCCTGCTGTCCTATGGAAGCCACATGCTATTGCAAGAAGCAAAGGGAACCTACCACAAGCTTTAGTTGTACCTAGCTTCAGATGCCTTTCCTGCCTGCCGTAACTTGCCAGCAACAGCTGCAGCAGCTACGTATTGCGTCGGCCCATCTGTTGGAGTCGAGTGGGTGGAAATCAGTGTGCCAGCGACAGGTTATTTATGTAATCATATACAGTGCGGCTGATGAACTGAACAGGTGACCGTCAGCGCTAAGTGAAGAAATGGAAATTCAAATCGAAGTCACATTTGCTGTTACTAATCGTAAGCATTCCAGTGAGGACACATCATTTTCTGCAAGTCTTGGCCCACGATTTATCAGCAGGGCTACAGTCTCAGAAAGCCTGAAATACACCCTTTACAGCTTATTGCATGGCACAAGCACAGAGGCCTGCATTTCAAGCACCAGCATGTGCAAAGGAATAGACCTGCATTGTTGAAAATGTCTTGTTGGGGGGTGCTGGCCTGCCGTTTGAGGCCAGTAGTAATATGTCAGGCGGGGTGCCAGGTGAGGGAGGTTTCGGTGCAGTTAGGGCTCTTGGCATGGATGGGCTTCCACAGCCTTAACAGAGAGAGATGATTAGCCACTAGTAAACGTGCAGGCTGAGCCAAGGACGGTGGGAAAATTCACACGCTCACCCCTCAGGCCCGAGGACAGTGTGAAACATGTTGAAGTGGCTGCAGTCCCTTTTTGCTTGCTGTATAATTGAGTTATGTCACAACATAATTGTGCAGTGCATGGGTGGCAATATACAGTAGCACGAGATTCCCTGTTTCCCATCTCAAATAATAGAATGTTTAAGAGACACTCTGGTTCAAAATGAAAAATGTAACCACTGCAATATTTGCCACGCAGACCTATACTGTATATACTGTACATACATTCACACACACACA
>JBBPCX010056164.1:0-14454 GCA_037974365.1 Hydrocynus forskahlii | reverse complement strand
TTTGTGTGTGTGTGTGTGTGTGTGTGTGTGTGTGAATATGAACGTATGTAAGTATATGAATGTCTGTACACATTGGATAGCAAGGTGTAATGCTTTGTACTGATTTGTCTATATCAGGTCAGTATCGCGTGTGTGAGTCTGATCCACAATGAAAGAGTGAGGAACCTGCTGTAAAAAGGCTTGTTTATTAATGCACCTGTCGGAATGGCTGAAATGCAATTAGCACAAAGTACAACTCGCTCTTCCCTGGCCCATCCTCCACTCACCCCGGGCTCGCATGACAGCAGGCAGTTCACTGTGGTTAGCTTATCACCTTGCGTGTGTGTATTTAAGTGTGTGTGTCTGTGTGTGTGTGTGTGTGTGTGTGTGTGTGTGTGTGTGTGTGTGTGTACTTGGCTGGTTGAAGTTTCTCAGACGCTTTGTGATGTATTGCCTTCCTTTGTACAGCAACGATAAAAGACTGGGGTGGAGATACAGAGAGGAAAGAGATAACACATCTCTTCTAAGCACGACATCTGTCTCTCTCTCCCTCTCTCTCTCTCTCTCTCTCTTTCTCTCTTGTTCTCTCTCTGTCATTTAACTCTGTAGAAGTTTTACTGACTTGACTCTAAATATCTTTATGATCTTTATGTTTGTGTGATACGAACAACTATGAATACAATTATTTGTTATTTATAAGCAAATAAACACATTAATTAATAAATTAATAGGCTGAAAACCAGCTTCTTGTTACTATACAGTTCATGCAGTTTTTCACAGGGTCTCATTTTATGGTTACTGATTAACCCTAAAAATAATGGAAATACAAATAAAAGCTATTAAGAAGGAATTAGTGATGATAATAATTTACGAAGAGTTTGGTTCCAAAATGCAGTAAACACCACTTTATTGAATGACAGTGAAGTGAGCTTTGAAGTGGGCTTTATTTTACAGAAATGTCTGTGCCAAATTATAATTAATATGAAAATGTGTACTTTTGACAAATTGCATTATAGTTTCCAGAACTCCAGAGTGTACAATGGTTACATGTTAATATACAGTGTTTTAGAATGAAACTCTTCATATGTTTATAATGGACACCTCTGTGCTTGTTCTCTCTGTTGACATTAGGACGCATAACTGAACAACAACAAATAGATAAAGGAGAAATATACGACACGAAAAAGAACAATAACAAATAAGTTAATTATAAGATTACTAGTGCTAGTTACTACACTGTGCTGTACCGTACTGATTCTGCACTGATGCTGTGCTGTGCTGATGCTGTGCTGATGCTGTGCTGTACTGATGCTGTGCTGTACTGATGCTGTGCTGATGATGTGCTGTACTGATGCTGTGCTGTGCTGTGCTGATGCTGATGCTGTGCTGTACTGATGCTGTGCTGTGCTGATGCTGTGCTGATGCTGTGCTGATGGTGTGCTGTACTGATGCTGTGCTGTGCTGATGCTGTGCTGATGCTGTGCTGTACTGATGCTGTGCTGTGCTGATGCTGTGCTGTGCTGATGCTGTGCTGTACTGATGCTGTGCTGATGGTGTGCTGTACTGATGCTGTGCTGTACTGATGCTGTGCTGATGCTGTGCTGTACTGATGCTGTGCTGTGCTGATGCTGTGCTGTGCTGATGCTGTGCTGTGCTGATGCTGTGCTGATGGTGTGCTGTACTGATGCTGTGCTGTGCTGATGCTGTGCTGTTGCTGTGCTGTACTAATGCTGTGCTGTGCTGATGGTGTGCTGATGTTTTGCTGTACTAATGTTGTGCTGTACTAATGCTGTGCTGATGCTGTGATGTAGTGATGCTGTGCTGATGCTGTGCTTACTGATGCTGTGCTGATGCTGTGCTGTACTGATGCTGTGCTGATGCTGAACTGTACTGATGCTGTGCTGTGCTGATGCTGTTCTGTGCTGATGCTGTGATGATGTTTTGCTGTACTAATGCTATGCTGAAGCTGTGCTTTACTAATGCTGTGCTGATGCGCTGTGCTGATGCTGTGCTTTACTAATGCTGAGCTGATGCTGTACTGTACTGATGCTGTGCTGATGCTGTGCTTTACAAATGCTGAGCTGACGCTGTACTGTACTGATGCTGTACTGATGCTGTGCTGATGTGACACTGATACTGTGCTGATGCTGCACTGTACTAATGCTGTGCTGTACGATACTGTACTGATGTGATACTGATACTGTGTTGAAGCTGTACTGATATAGTGCTGTAGCTGTACTGATGCTGTACTGATTCTATACTGATGCTGTACTGTACTGATTAATGTAATACTGTGCTGATTTTGTACTGATATAAAGCTGTGCTGATGATATACTGATTCTGATTATTTTCCAGTACTGACGTTGATTCTGTGCACTCCGCTCCTCTATTGAATGGACCTGAACTCCATGGAGCTGAAACTTTGGTTCTGTTGCCTCTACTCTATTACCTTTAAGCAGTTTCCTTTGGGATTAATAATGTTTTCTTATTCTGATTGTCCAAAAATATACAGAATACACAAATGACTGGCAGAACTATTCAGTAAACTTCGATATTTTTTCAGTTGTGTAAATAGCTTGAGGATTGCTCATAATGCCCACTTTATCCTCAGTGTGAGTTACAGGAAATTGTGTAATGATCTATAACTCAAAAATAAAGTAACACTTTCAGTTTGATTATTACCAGATATTGTATCTATGCCCATTTGCATGTCTGGAAATAGTGTGTGTGTGTGTGTGTGTGTATGTGTGTGTGTGTGTGTGTGTGTGTGTGTGTATGTGTGTGTGTGTATGTGTGTGTGGGTATGTGTTACTTAATCTTTCACTCACTTCTCTCCTTCCCCTGTCCTGTCAGATAAAGATCTTCTATCTGTTATTTAACCTGAGAAGGAAACTTCTGATGATTCAGTAACCTGGTCCACTTCAGGCTGACCAGCATGAGACGCTGAATCACAGTCTATAGGCACTTTTATATAGGTGTACAGGAACTGTACTGTCCCTAGACTGTACTGTGATGGTACAGAAGGTGAATTATGCTTTGATTTTCCGTTGTGTCTCAGTAACACTGTTTCTGACTCGTGAGCAGCACAATTCTCGCCCCACAGTTTATGGCCAGTCGTCTTCCCAAAAATGGAATTGGACCAGTGAAAATGTTTTTACCGTCAGAGCTGCTTTTGTTTTTGTGGTCTTTTATGTTTTATAGTCATGTTTGAGTTTATAAATTGTTTCTCGGCATTCTTTAGTGTTGTGATGAAAATTGAACCCAGATACCTTGTTAGTGATATCCTGGTTCACCGTCGCCTTTCTCAAAGTGTTAAAGATCAATTTTGCAGCATCATAGAAAACCTGCACTGAAATTTATCTTTAGCCACAAAAGACAGTAGTGCTTGTGTTTCGCCAAAATACCAATTGTTGGTTTGTGTCTTCATTGTTGTTTTATAAAGCAGACAATAAAAAGCAGTTACCTCTTTCAATGTTGGGATCTCACAGCTAAGGAACAGCTAAGCTGTATAAGCAAAAGCAAGGAAAGAAATGTTAAAATAAACAACTTTTTTTATAGCATGAGTGTCTGAAGGCAATGAATCACTGGAAAAGAAATATAGACAGACACTGAAATGTTGAGATATATATAAGTATATAGTCAATGGAGTATATACAGTATATATATATATAGTCAATGGAGCATGCCAATTGAACAGGGATGCCAAAACTTTTGCACAAGATTGTATTTTTTATAAACTCCTGCCCTCTGCTGGACACTTGCACGCATAATTCCTGTTCTGACGCTGTTTCTGAACTCCCAGTTTCTGGCTTTGACCTGCCATTGAAACCAGTGGGGCTGTTCAGAAAGCGAATGTACTATAATTTCCAAATTAAAATATTGTTCTTTAAAGCATAATTTTAAAGGAAATGACAAAACATCAAAATAAGAGAAAAGATGCAGTGTTTACAGAACTTGAATTATTCAAAGAAAACTAATTTCTTGTTCACTCTTAAACAAAATGGCAATAATTACCTTTGACAAACTTCTAGTGGTGTTTTACCATCCAACTGGTTACATTGCGAGAGGAGAGTGTTGATTACAGCAGTGTTCTTATACTTTTCTTCATTAAATAAAATTTGCACTTTCAGTACCTCATAAAGCAGAATGAGGTGCTTGTGTAGGAATTTAACAGATACTGGCATGGAATGGTGGTCATACTCATAGAGATGCTGATTTATAAAATAAATTGCAGTGTCTTATATACTGGATTCGATTCAGACTGTAAACATAATGGGCTGTAATTATACTGAAAATCATTACCAAAGTCAGCTATTCATTTAAATCACACAATTACAAACTCCATTTCCAGAAAAAGTTGGGACACCTTAAAATGCAATAAAAACTCAAATCTGTAATTTGGTAATTCGCTTGAAACTTTATTTAACAGGCAAAAGGGCAAAGAAAATATTTCCAGTGTTTCAGTGTTGTACATATCAGTATTCTTCACTTGACTGCTGATGCAATATTTGCTAAATTTCTAGATGTGAAAACCCTTGTACTATATTGCACATATTAATAACTGTCCGTGTGTTCTCATATTGATATTCCGTTAGTCATTGTAAAGCACATGATTCCTTAAAGAGGATCTGAAGGTTGTGATTTTTTGCTGGTATGACTAAATTCCTGCGTAAATAAATTTTTAAGTACGTTCATGGTGGAAGGATACATGCAAGGTGTTTTGAGGCCAAATAGTCCCCACAAAAAAAATATTTCTTCAGATTCACCATTTCAACATCCTTAACATTCCATATAAATATGTAAAGCATCACTGGTGGGTTTGGATAGTAAATAAAATGTCTATGTTTGTGTTACTGAAATTACAAATCCATACAAAATGCAAACGCTCAGAAAATCTGATCCTGGTTCTTAGCATCATAGTCTGTAACAGTAAAAGACTGAATGTGGTTAAGGAGTGCAGTCTGAATCAGGTTATTTGTCATGTTATAAATCTTTTAAATGTTCCTAATGTTGTTTTTTGGGATGATTATGGGGTCACATTTGTGCCAAGTTTACTAAATTATTTTCACATCCCTTACGTCTGTATCTGGCAAATTCTGCAATGGAGCAATTTGCAATTATTTTTTGACCACTAGAGGCCACTGTTTAGCACAATTTTATACATACTGATAACACATTTTTGGACAAAAATATTGGGACACACGTTTTTTTCAGGGTTTGGGCTAGGCTCCTTACTTCCAGTGAAGGACAATCTTAATGCTTCAGCAGACCAAGACATTTTGGACAACGCTTGCTTCCAACTTTCTTGACTCAGTGTGGGAAAGAACATTTTCTATTCCAGCATGACTGTGCCCCAGTGCACAAAGCAAGCTCCATAAATACTGGATTTGTTTGGTATGTAAGAACTTGACTGGCCCACACAGACCCCTGACCTCAACTCCGTCCAACACTGGGATGAACTGGAACGGGAGATTGTGAGCCAGGCCTTCTCGTCCTACTTCAGTGCCTGAGCTTCAATGTTCTACGGAATGAATGGACACAAGTTCCCACAGAAACTCCAAAATCTTGTGGAAAGCCTTCCCAGAAAAGGGGAAGCTGTTAAAGCTGCAAAAAGGGACCAACTCCATATTTCTATGTATTTGAATGCAACGTCATTAAAGGTCCCAATACTTTTGTCCATATTGTGTTTAAGTGGGTAAAGCACTTAAATTCTATAAATTCTGTTTTTGATAGTATATTTATTTTGCATCGTGCTTTTTTTACATATGCAAATAAATGCTGTTTAAAGAACCTTCAACACTGATATGTTGGATATTAGTTGCACTAGAAACACGTGTGATAATAAAATATACTGAATAAACTACACTGATAATCCAGAGTATAGAAATTGTATCCTAAAACTCTTACAAAGTTTCAGAATAACATCTTTAATAAAGCAAGGACTAACCACACTGTATTCTAATCCAAGTCTGGCAATGATGGGGGTGTTTAGCGATGGGCACAAATTTTAAAGAGCCTTTTTCGTTATTTAAGATTCAACGTTTTATTTTCATTTATTCCTTTTTTCTATAAAAATAACGCTATTCAAACAATTTCCTCCGGGATAAATAAAGTTTTCTGATTCTGATTCTATAATCTCTACAACCATGGTAAATTGCATTGTTCAATTTTAGCCACATGGGGGCGCCAAAAGCTTACTTTAATTTCACACATTTGCTTGCCAACAACATCAAGAGAAGTTCAGGACTCCAAAAAGTGATTAAACTGATAAATCTGATCAATTTGGATGTTGTGTGCCCATGCGTAAAAGCACTACTGACACAGTGTTGTGGTGTTGATGTAATAACACAACACCACTAACATTTGCACATATGTAAGGTAAGTGAAAACAGTTAATTTACCTCTGGCATATTAACATACATGGACATAACACCATTAATACCATAACTGATCCTTTCCATCTGGTGGCCTAGTGGTTAGGGAGTTGCCCCTGTGATCAGAAGGCCGTTAGTTCAAATCCCAGAACAGCTAGTGGCACCACTGAGGTTACCTTGAGCAAGGTACCGTCCCTACACAGTGTTCCTGGCTGCCCACTGATTCACTTGGTGAATGGGTTCAATGCAGAGAAAGAATTTCACATTCTTCACACTGTGTGCTGTGGTGTGTTCAATCAGTCAATCAGTCAATCAATACCTTGTTCGTTTCTGGCATATTAACCTACATAGAAAGATAAAAAACTGACTGAGTGGTTTTATAAAAAATAATAATAAAATCACACCACAAGCATTTGCACTTATATTAAAAATACGTAAAAGAAAGCACTGATACCATGCAGTGCCATGTTAATTCAGAAACTCTGATCCCGGAGGAAACTATTTTGACTGCACAAACACAGAGACATAAAGACGACATTTTAAAATATAAAGACTAAATAAATCGAATAAAAACTCTGCAAAAATACACAATATGAGAAACACTATGCTTTATACATAAAATGCTGGGGTACACTTTTTTACACAACATAGCAAAAAAAGAGAATGAAAAGAAAGAAAGAAAGAAAGAAAAAGAAAAGATAGAAAGAAAAGAAATAAACAAAGTATGAATAAAAGAAAGAAAAGAAAGAAAGAAGAGACAAGAAAACAGAAAAGAAAAGAAAATGAAAAAGATAAACCCCATGCCCCGCTTGCAGAGTGTGCGCATGCGCATCAGAGGCGCGCTGACTCCGCTGTGGCAGGCTGATGCTGTGCGCATGCGCACACTGGAGACATTTCCTCCTGCGGGCCTGGGCGGCGGGTCGGTCTGTTCGGGTCTGCTCGGGTGTGTTCGGGTTCTTCTGAAGATCTGGATGTTCCCGGACCGGGCTCTCTACACACAGCCGTGCTCCTGAACGATATTCGTAAAGAAATCTCCTTTGGTGAGTGTCCGTGACCGTGTTTATGTGTTGCTGTTAGTCTCCTTCTCGTTCATAACGCCTCCAGCGGACCCTCTCTGTGTCAGTCTGCTGCTGGAGCTCTTGTGAGACACAGCCCCCCAAAACAACGATTTCTGCTTCGTTTCCACTGTGTAGGGCCTTATTTCCTCCAGCTTACTCTCCTTCTCTGCACCAAAGCCAGGTTCCAGTGCTCAGGGGCCGTTTCCTCAGAAAGCAGCACCGTGTTGGGCTTCATTAGCTTGTTGCTAACCACTTCCCTCCTCACGCTCCATCTGACAGATTTTAAGAGAGCGGACACTCTTTATGGACGTTTAGAAAGGCAATAATAGCAGTGGACGTCTTTATGCATCGATCGCAAACGAAAGAAGAGGTGTTTTGCACGTAGAATGGGAAAACGGTGGCTAGCGACCCTGTTTTTTTCCTCTTAATGTCATGCAGGGCTTCCTCGGGCTGGTGTTTTGCCCACAGAAGCAAGAAGGTATTTAGAAAACTTGCATTTCTTGAGAATGTGGAGCTGTGTGTTTGTGTGTACGTGAGTGTGTGTGTGCGCAGGTTTGGACAGACTGAGGCGTGGCTGGATTTCATTCTTATCTCTATATCTTGGTCTGTGTAAAAATCAGCTCATTGGGCTGTGTTTTGATCTTCGGCACTTGTTTGCATGCATCATGACATCAGGTGCAATGCATTTTGTGCCAAGTGTGTTAAAACCAGGTCATGAGATCCAGCTACAGTGATTGCATTGCATTCAACCAGTCTGTGCCATCGCCTTTTGGATGCAGGGGGTCAGTTGTGGCCGTTTCCAGGTCAAAATCCGTCACTGTGGGTCTCTTTAAAGCATCACACGTAGCCTGATCAGCCAGGACAGGGTCCATCAGGTTACATGAGAGGGGAAACAGACCGAGAGAGAAAAAGGGTTGGCTATGCATAGAAAGAGAGGGATTCAGATTTTTTTGGCATGCCGGAGTCCCCGGAGGAATCCGAGGAGCCAGACAGTAACATGTGAAGGATCCGTATGTCACGTCTGAGCCGGAGTGTCCTTATGCCAAGCCCCCCAGGCCCCACCTGGTGCATGTAGACCAGACCCGGGATCAGGCTGAGTGATTTTTCCTATATTTCCAGTTGTTCGCTGCAGATTTTTGAATAATTAGGATGGAATGCCGTTTGTTCAGTTTCTTTCATAGCCTTAATGTAAAATGACAATTTCTGGTCCACTTAATAAAAAAAAAAATCACAATTATATGCTATATACTTTGCGATCGTGTGGGTGTAGTATTCGTTCAGTGACTTGATTTACTTTAATTTGATATTGCTACCTATACTTTGATTCCTGAATTAGGAATTTAGTTTCTATTTTTATGATAATTTCAGTTAAACTACAAAAACAAAGGTGAAACCAGGAATTAGGTAGGGCTGCACAATTGTCTGTTAACTGTTATTGCGATATTTGTCTCTGCAGTATTGGTATTGCAGAAGGCTACATATGCAAATGAGCCAGGGTGACCAATCACAGTGACTTAAAGTAATCTCACAGAGGTCTTCATGTAATCTAACAGAGGTCTAATTTTTGTGGCCCATCTTTAACCATTAAAGACCCTGATTGACCGAGGTACTTTTAAAGGGCCCATATTTTACATTTTCCTTCTGTTTTGTGTACCAAAATACAACTCATAATTCATTTTAATTCATTTTTTGCATGATGTGTCAACCCGTTCTTATCCCTTAGAATTAAACATGGTGCCTTAAGACTGTAAATGATCTATTTTCTGATTGGCTGCCCTGTATTGCAGCTCATTCAAAAGATAGGGCTGACACACTCCTTAGAACTTCAGCTTGAAAGGGCTTAACTGCGGTAGGCTGAATAATTAGACATGAATTTGTTGGTTTTGTGACATCACAAATCTATGATTGCGGAAAACAGACTTTTTTCATAAGTGGTCTGTATTGATGGACACATTGAAACTTCTGCAACTGCAGAAAAGTGATGATGGGGGCCATTTAATTTATTGAAAAGCAACCCAATCAAATTACGTAGCAGTAAAATCGCAATACTGATATTTTGGCTGTTTCATGAATCCCCAGTAAAGGGGTATATTTACCAACCGTAATAGATCACAGACCAATCAAAAGAAGAGCTACAATTAAGTTAGAAGTCATATCAGCTGTCTAGATATTGGGTCAAGCCCACCTATTAGTATTGAATAATGGTTTTTAATTGATTGGTATTACTGAAGTAATTCATCCATTACCATAAGTGTTATATTTTGATACCTAGTCATAAGTTAGGAGCGAATTCCAACTGATTTCGGTTGTGCGCTCCTTGCAAATGTACCTTCAGTTTCATTGGTTTTATTGTGGCCATACAAGCTGTAATGCATTTTGATTCCTGTTTCTGGTTATACACACACTAAAGCAGATGACAGACTCATTTTAGCTTGGGTAGTTACTTTCCTCAAGCCGACATGGAATTATTTTAGAAATGCTTTAAAAACAAGTTTGTAGGGGATTGCCATATTATGGATCAACCCATTCTGAAGCCATTCTAGAGCTGGACGATAAGGACAAAATTGCGATTTTGCTGCTACATATTGTTATTGCGATTCTTTTCAGGATATTAAAGGGTCCATATCATCCCGTTCCTGAAATGAAAAAGGCTTAAAGTCTGTAAATATTGTTTCAAATGTTACGTTTACTCCTCAATCCATACAGTGCATGTGTAAAAATTAAGCTACAAAACCAGCCTGTTTTCAAATCATAGTTTGTGATGTCACAAAACCAACACGTTTAAATGTATCTCTTTATTCTACTGCTGTTTAGCCCCGCCCATTCATACACTGCACCTTTAAGGGTTAAAAATCAGACTTTTGTTGGATTGCATGAAGACCTTGATCACTCAGTAACTCACCTGGAGCTGTGATTGGTCACAGCTCCAGGTCAGAAACGCTGTGATTGGTTAGAGGCTCATTTGCATATTGCAGTGTACAGTAGTTGCTCAGTCGCTTTTGTCTTTTCACTTTATTTTACTAATTAACATTACATAATATTAAAACCACTTAAATTGTGAAAATGTCATTAAGTCGTTTCCTAAAATATTCTAACCGTCATAATTAGTGATTGGCATTTCAAGCAAATTTTCTATTCAATAATTGCAGGGAATTGAGATTTTTCTGTATTTTAAAGACTATTCGAATATTCGAGCATCATGACAATCACGGTCATGATATTGTAATATCCCAATCGCTTGCTTTTTGTTTTATCCACTTCTTTTCCCACCTGTACGTCTCTCCCAGTGTTTTTTGGTATTAAATACTGATTGCAATCAGCCATGATGTCACCTTCTCTCAGCGTGACATATTTTCTGTTGCTTCCTGCAGCTATAAAATATGCCACAATGATGAAAGGTCATCTAAGAAACTCTGTGCGAGTGATTTATTCATGCAAATGGGATCCACTTATAGCTCCTGACTCCTCTACGCCTTACAGGAGCTTGCCGTCAGTGTCCAGGCTGCGGAGGCCATCTTGAGTGACGTGTGGATACGGCAGTAAAGTCCAGGCTTTAGGCCCCGAGGGGGAGGGAGGAGGCTCATTTCTGAGCCCTGTGGTCATTTGTAAAGCTTCAAGTGGACTTCTTATTACCTTTACTTAAGCCTGAATAAATTCTCTTTTTGGATTGTGTTAATACTGGAGTTATCTATAAAGTAATTTGGCAGCTAATCAAGGTTTTGAAAAAAAAAAGAACTGACCTCAAGCAGAGCCTTTTAAAAACGACAAGATGCTTTACTGGTTACACTGGAAAGCCTTTGCACCTATTCTAATGCACATACTTTAGTGCAAGATTTTCATTGGTATTTTTCCTCTTAAGTTTTCTTTTTATTATTATTATTCTTGCTATAACCGAAAAAGAGCACCGCTTCTTGTCCGAGCTACTGTGGAATTTTGGATGGCAAAACATCAGGTAATATCCGCTGTAGTGCTCATGTATTGTGTTTTTTGATCAGTTGATTAGGAGCCAAGTGTTGATAATTTAAACTCGATAATTTTCCCACTAGACCTGCATTGAGCATTGGCTGTTGGGACGTCACCCCACTCAGCGAGTAGCTGGCAGAGAGCCGGAGAAGACGCTGCAGCGTGGAAGAGAAATCGGATGCTAAACACACAGAATTAGGTAGAGACGAACCCTGAGACCAGAATGAGTCAAAAGTGTGTTAGTTTGAGGCGTTTTTTGCTCAAGCAGACTTTTCCTTTATGCTGTTTTAATCTCTTTCACGGCTCTGCGTGCTTGTTGGGCAAGAGTGGTTTGTTTCACCCCGAAAGGCCTGTAATGGGGAGCGATTTAATCAGTGTAACAGTGTATCAGTGTACTGAGTGGAAAAGAGACTTTCTACTAAAAAAAACTCTTATCCCCATCCCTTCCTTACTTTTGTCTTAACTTCCGACTTTTCTTTGACTGGTGTTGTGTAGGTGTACCTAGCGTGCAGTAACTTGGTTGAATAGTGGACGTTGATTTAAGTTTAGCTGTACAGGTTTAAGGAACAGACATGGATTACTTGAGCACTGATATACGTCGCTCTGGATAAGAGCGTTAGCTAAATGCTGTAAATGTAAATGAGACAGAAGAGGACTGTAAGCAGATAAAAAAACAACAAAAAAACTTTTTTTTTTTGCCTTTGCATTTCTCAGTGTCTCCACACAATCACACTAAGCATTTTTTTTGCAGAAATGCAGTCTAGTTTTTAGGCCTGGCTCTGAATAATATTCCATTACTTGAGTAAAAACAGAATTGTATCAAATTCAGGTTCTTGATTTATCTGTTTTGGAGTCACATTGTCGTTTGAATGGTCTCCACATTCATTATAAAGCATCTTTTTGCATCAGTTTTCCTCAAATCCCTTTTTGTGTTTCACTGAATAATAAGAGTCATCCATGAATCAATGTGGCTGTGAAGATACAGGAATTGGACGTACAAATTTAAGATCATTTCATCCCATATCAGAATAATTGTATATAGTTTTTGATGGTATTTTTTGGTATGTGGCACCAATTTTAGTCTTTATCAGCATGTCAAAGGGATGCAAGTTTTTTTACATTGTAATATGTTTTTGCCATGTTGCATGTATCGTTAAAATGATGCGATTGAGAACTTAATGCTGTGTTTGAAATGTTAATCAGTGCACTGCAGTTTTTGCAACAATACTAATACTGATATGGACAGTATGATCAACTCAGCTTGACGTTTTTTTCTTTGTGAAGCTTGAGATTTGAGAGGTTAAAGAAATGCATGTGTTCTGTAGGCTGAAAATAGGCCTGACTTTGATTGTATGGCTAAACCCGGGCTTCCCACATCACCCAGTCCACTCCGCGGTCAGCCTCGCTCACTCTTTTTCCTTTTATTGGAGTGCTGAAAAAAGGCTTCTGGATGTATTTAAATTACATGCTTTGTGTCTCCGTATGACATTTAATCCTAGATGTGGTCGTACAGGCGCAAGTATCGATTCAGAAAGGGTGACTGCTGGTGTCTTTTTGCAGGATATCACTCCTCCTCAAATGTCAGGCAGTAGATTTTGCAGCACCAGACGACCTCTACAGCAGAGCGGTCGCTCTCCACTCATTTAAAACCGGTTGTATGTAATTTGCACAGAGTACCGAGCGAAAAAAGGTCTGCGTGCTAAAATGAGCACAAGTCCAAAACAAAATGCCCCAGATGTTTTGCTTTTTTTAAAGCATTTATGGAGATGCTACATGAAATAGACTTTAGTGGCTTTGCAAATACAGCCTGGGGGGGGTCACTTTGCATCAATACAAGGTCATAATTTGGACCTTAAATATGTGGGTTAGATACGTAGCAGCATGTATTAGTGAAGAATAGGCCAAATGTTAACTAAAGCTTGTGTAGAAGTTTAAAATAGATTTTAAATGCCTATGTTATCAGTTTTACTCTTAGATGTATTAAAAGGCAGTGTCTTTTGTTTTTCATTTTTCATTATTACATCTTGTGTTGATCTATTTATCATGTTTATGTTCCGAAACACACTGAATTTATTTTTACTTCACCATCTTCCAGCCTCCTTATTTCCCCCTTATTGCCTGTTATATATGTAAATATGATTGGCTGCAATCCTGTAAAAGTTTTGTTTTTTGTGATGCGACGAAAACAGTATGGGCCTCGTCCGTGCCCCCTCGTCCTTGTGCTGGTTGTTCATGTTTGGGCGTGGCAATTAGCAAGGCAATCAGACACCTGAACTGAATGAGCCTCCACTGCTCGGTGCCACACCCAAACAATACACCATTTTTGATCAGTCTTTACAATAAAAATGCCATAGTTATTAAAAACTTTTTGGAAAAGCCTTTGGGTAGGGTTTATCTTTTTTTAATTCTGCAACTTAGTGTGATGTCTGTCTGCGAAAAGCACTATAAAAATAAATTTATTGAGTCATTCATATATTTACTAATTTAAATGTATTTGTTTATTTATTTTTTAATCTTCTCACAGGTTTTCTTTTATTGTGATGAATTGGACCATTTAGATGATCCAACAGATAAATAATTTTCTATTTGTCTGAATCGTCCCTTATTAATAAGCTTTTTGCTGTAATTGTTGATTCATAGCAGTTAGGTTTAGGCAGTGTGATGCTTTATTATGGAAAACTGCCTTAACACTCCTGTGTCTCTGCAGTCATACTTTGTCCTCACTGTAAAATTCAGTGGCATTTAAGTAAATATGCAGGCAAAATACAATTTTTCACTGATTAATTGAAATGGTGATTGTCAGCCACTGAATTCTGGCGCTTTACAATTTGACTGGCCTTATAAAGGTGTAATGAATGCTTTAAAAGACGTTTACTAATTGTTATTGATTAGGCTTAGGTCAAAAATACTGAAGTAATTGATAAATAATTAAGAGCAAATGAATAAGCAGGGTAACAGAGATCTGTTATAGCTGGTGAATATGAATGCCTATAATTGGTATTATGGTGACTAGGGATGAAACACCTTTTCTTCCCAAACTGAAACTTGGTTCTCTGACTCATTCAAAACTACTATATATA
>JBBPCX010056143.1:0-14456 GCA_037974365.1 Hydrocynus forskahlii | reverse complement strand
GTGTGTGTGTGTGTGTGTGTGTGTGTGTGTGTGTGTGTGTGTGTGTGTGTGTGTGTGTGCGCGTGTGCGCGTGTGTGCGTGTGTGCGTGTGGTAATGGTGGACTGATATTGTACCTGTTTATTACCACACACACAAAAGCTCCACTACTATGCCACCCTATCTTACCTGCTCTCTAGTGGTCTTGTGGGGGTCCTGACCCCTGATGAAGGGGGTAAAGGTGGGTAACAGATAATGCAAACACACAGACGGATCACAGTATTTACCTGTAAACTACAGCGTGCACCTGTACGATCAGTGGAGCTGTTAGGCGGTAGGTGGCTCTCATGAATGTATGTCAGTGTTGGAGCGCTGGGAACGGAGCTACACATAAAATCTAATAACAATTAAGGATTTTCAGATACTGATGTCATCTGTCCAGTATGTATTGATTGGTCTCTAGTCCTGGCCACGAGCAAGTCGGAGTGAATTTGGCTTGTTTCCAGTCCAGCACAACTAAAGTCCAGCACTCGCTCTGTCCTGACAGCTAGACAACTGTACCTCCACTGTGGTAGAAGTTCTTCGCCCTGCTCATTATCCACAAAGGAGAGAACCATCTCTCCGTCATTTGCTAAGTGTTTCAAGAACCCTCGAGCTCTTGCAGAAAACTCCTGGTTTTGGCCATTCCAGCTCCTTATTTGGCTGTGTTGGCTGTACTCTGAGTTTCATTGTACGTGACGTAGGCAGGAGAAATGGACCAGCCAGCGTTTCCAAAGGGATCCATTATATTTCAGTTTGTTTTTCCACCCCTAGAGATAAATTAATTTTGCCTTCTCCGTCTGGAATGCAGGGATAAGGCCGAAAGAGGAAAGTGAGCCGGCTGTGTGTTTTCGCTGGTTTCTCTGTGGTTTGTCTCACTCCAGTTGTGGAGTCGCGCATACCTGAGTAGAGTTACACGATACATCATCTGTTAATCGTTATCGTAATATCAGTCTCTGCAGAGATGAAAGAAAGCAGAGATGACCTGCATCAGAGGCTCATGTTCTTCAGCCACTGTCCAACCTGGAGTTTCAAGATGAAGCTCTTAAGTGAAAGTCATGTGCATCCAGAGCTGATCAGTCTGGGTATCAGTAGCATCTTGGTGGTTCATTTCAGTGCAGATTTATAATTTTATGTAGCATAGTTATCTGCTAGTTTGATCAAAGGGCCTGATTTTGTATTAGACCTTAAACGTTCAAGATTATCGGAACATTCTGACTCTCTGGGATAGAGAGTAGTACTTCTAGGAATACGGGTGTACCTGATACACATTGGCAAACTTTTTTTTTCTTTTTCTTTTTTTTTATTACTGTAATATTCAGTTCACTTTGGTTTGTGCACTCATTCCTATATTCTCTATTTACCTCAATTTTATTTATTCAAGTTTTTAGTTATTTAGTTATTACCCAGTCTCCCCCATCAAATTTAGTCATGGCCAAGCTGGGATGCTGAAGGCCAGCAGTTCAGTGGCTCGTGACGTGGCTAAAACTCAAATTGTGTTTGTACGCTGGTACTGTAATGAGGACTGATAAACCTGTGTGTTGTGTTTTTGTGTACTTTTGTAGTACGTCTGTAGGTCTCATTGCATAGGGAGGGTGTGTGGGTTGTTGGGTTGCTGGATATGTGGATGAGTGGGCAAATGGATGGATAGATGGAAATGAGGATGGGTGGGAGGATGGATGGACATGTGGAAGGGTGGGTGAATGGATGCATGGATATATGATGGATGGATGGATGGCTGGATGGATAAATATATGGATGGATGGATGAATAAATAGGTGGATGGATGGATGGATGAATAAATAGGTGGATGGATGGATGGATAAATAGGTGGGTGGATGCATGGATAAATAGGTGGATGGATGAAGATGAACGTAGACTGACTGAGTAGTTCAAACCTCTATTGTCCCTCCTATGAGAGGTCACAGTGCAAAGATCTAGTGCAATCTGGAGCCCCTTTTATGCCTGTTTAAACTGTGATATACCAAAATTCCTCAGGCTCAGCACGCTGAAGATGAAAATGTCCTGCTGCCTGAGGATGTAACTGGTGAGTGTGACCTTGTATAACAGTTGAACGTGTGACGTTGGAGATCTTTATGGAGGAGCCCAAGCTGCTGGGCTCCCAGACTGGAGGCAGAGTTGGAGGGGCGGCTGACCTGCATTGTGGAGTACAATGAAGCCTTTGTGTGGCTGCTGGAGGGGCTGAAAGAGGGGTCAGTGTGTGCTGTGACGTGCTGGGTTGAGCTTGGCGCTTGGCTGGGACACACAGATCCTGATGACCGCCCCTGGAGGACACTCCCCCCATGCCACATGCTTGGACACCCTGGGGACTTCAGAATTACAGCAAGGGGTAATTCCTCCAGTGCTGCTGCATGTTCTTGTCCCTCCTGGCATTTGGTCAGTTGTCCCACAAACATGCTCATCACACTTTTGCCTTTATGGAAAACTTTTAGTCCTTTTTAAATTTAAAATGTACCCGGAATGTACAGGTCTGGAGCGAAACATCAGCTAAAATGGATGATGTAGAGCCTTCTTATGATGGGGTTGGGTTGGGCCTCTTCTGAGGACTTTAGTAGATTGTGTGCTTTTAACGTTTGGGCTAATGAATTCTTTGAATTTAAATGTATTTCGGTTGTTTATTTGTTTGTTTTTTAGGAGACTTAATTTGTTTTAGCAGTGCTGAGTAAGATTTCTCTGAGAAGATCTTTCAGGCACTGGTTATCATGAGGTTTTGTGGCAGATTTAGATTTTTATCTTTAAACAGCCCGATTGGCTAATGGATTCTTTTTATACACAGATATTAGCATCATTATTCGAAACATGTATTTTAAACCACAGCAACTGATGGGGGTGGACAAATACAAAAATGTCAGTTAAAAAGAAAGACCACAGCAGCTGGCAAATCGTTGATGTTCCAAAATGAAAGTATCTGACAGCTAGGAGTGCTAGGCAGACGACATTAATATCTTTTTCAAACCAGCAAATCAGAATGGTCTTATTGTTAATGATGCCATCAGGTTCCCCTTCTGCTTTGGAAAGGGGATATCAACCAATGAAACCAGGGAATAACCTTTGCCATATAGTTATATACCTCCTATCCGGAGAGTGTTAACAAAACATATGCATAAAGTCCACATTTGAGTCTGTTACAGTTTTTGTCCAGACAGTTTCATCAGATGAGCTCTATGTGGTGTTTTGTAGACCCTGAACTGGTTAGTCAGACTTTTTGATTAAATGAAAATATTTTTCCAGGATATTTCCCGTTAAGTTCCATACCACATGCACCAGTATTTGTTGTATCTTTACATAAAATTCTTGACACTAATCTGGTCCTGCATGTGTCTGCTAAAGCTCTGTTTGGTCTCTTTGAAGGACCTGAAAAACAAACCCAGGGAAAACCCTGAGCGGTCATAATGAACCCCTTTCTTCAGTTCTGCAGGAAGACGGACAGATGGGTTAATGAAACAGCCTCACTGTTTCAGAGGAGGACTGTTCATTTTGGCGTCTCTGAAACGCCCCTACAAACCCAGGCTGAAGGTTAAGCAAGATGCAGTGGGATCTTTCGTAACACGCTCTTGTCCGCCTGCAATTAATTTGGAGATATGTCTCTCAGAGTGGCTGTTGACTCTGCTGTCGGTCGCTTAGGCCTAGTTATACATAGTGCGTAACGTGTTTTCAGGAAATGCTGATGATTAAACTTAAGTGGAAACGTGTCTTTGGATAAACACTCTGCAGTGGGGTCCTCTGTCCACCTCACCCCGGCAGCGTGCGTCCTGGTGTAGGGTTTGGTAGTGACCCCTGGAGAAGGGTGGTTGGCATATATATTTATCAAAGTGAAACTGAAAGCAATTCAATATTCTCTTAAATCTGTAAAACGAAGATAAGCACGAGAAGACGAGGCGGTGATGACTTGCTGGACGGGGTTGTTGAACACTAAATAATGAATTTACATTAAATATCACAGATAATGGAATGCTTTAACCTAGATTTACCTAGATGTCCATGATGCATGGTCATGTTTTGCATTATTGTATCACAATATTCTGATGCCTTGTTTCACCCCTACCTGTAATGTTGGGATGAAATCATCTGAAGGGGCAGATTGACACAAAAAAGCCAGTTTTTGCATACTAAAACACCTACCTACAGCGTTTTCCTGCAAAATTATTTGTGTCCCCTTAAAGGGGACCTATTATGCAAAACTCACTTTAGTTAGAATAGGTCTATGGGTTATACAAAACATGTTCATGAGGTTCTTTGCACAAAATCACTCACATAGAGATCTCACCAGCTCTATTCTTCACAGTTTTAGGCCATTTCAAAACGAGCCGTTTGGATGGAGGGCCCCATGTGACGTCAGTAGGGGGCCAATTTGCATAGAACCGCCCTTCATCTGTCGAGACCCCACCCACTAGCCTGGTGCTTGTCACCCCTTTCAGTGGCCATCTTGGGTCTTTGTAGCTTTATGTATGCTGAATTCAGCCGTGCCTGACCACTGCAGTGGCAAAAACTCGCTCTGGCCAGCTGGCCAATACTCGCTCAAAACACAATAAAACAAACTCCACTATTGGTTAAGGCAAGTAAATGAAAATACACCAATCACGGCATAAAATGCGTGTTTTGTTCCCATAGACGTATAAAGTAAGGTGCGCTCCGCTGCGCCCCAACACCAGATTAGTTAAAGATCCGCCATTACATCTGCTAGTTTTATGAGCATGGAAAAGCCAAGTGCAATGTCTACCGGCACACATGAAGTGTTCTGAGCATCTTGCTCTGGGTCCGACTCTGAGTTGAACATGTAGGGCTGGATACCGCCTGTTTTCTGCCTTTTCCATGTGTGTTAAGAGTCGAAATACTTTTGTCCACCTAGTGTATCTCTCACTCTTTCTCCCTCCCTTCCTTCAGCCTGGTTACCATACAGGATAGGACCACTGTCACAGACTGAAGGGATAGAAAGAAAGAAAGAAAGAAACACTTTCACTGGTGTCCAGGACATGGATTCTTAATGTAAAATCCAGAAGTTAAATGCGCAGCTTAAGCATGGGATCGGTTGGGCGTGGCCAGCAACAGCTTATTTGCATAAAAGGGACAGAGCCCTGAAATGGCTCGTTTTGAAAGGGACTGAAACGGTCAAGAATGTGAGAGTGATTTTGTGCAAAGAACTTCATGAACATGTTTTGTAAAGCCCATAGACCTATTATTTTTAAGTGAGTTTTGCATAATAGGTCCCACTACAGACCTACATTAATTTAATCCAAAGTCAATTTATACAGTGGTAGAACTGTAGTTTTGTGGGGACGGTTTAGGTGCGTGTGTATGTGAGTTCCAAACTACCTCCCGAGGTATGGGGGGGTTGTCCCACCTGGTACCAATAGACTCAGTAAATAAGCTGTAATGGGTTTCAGTGCTGTGTCTTTTGAACTGAATCCAGGGCTTTGCAGCAACCCTCGTCTATCCTTCAGCTATTGGAGCACTCGCCACGGCTGCAACGTATCTGCTGAATTTCAAAAGCATTCCAGAGAGGAACGCTGCGATGACAGATCGGCCTGATATTTGGGGCTGTTTGGTTCAGCCACTGTGTACCTCCAGCTCCCTCAGAGGGGTTTATAATTTAGTGTGGAAGTCAGCAGTGAATTAAAGGTGCAGTAAAATCAGTGCCGTTCTAGATCGTTTTGTTTCCACTGGTCTGACGTCAGTCACTTTTCTAGCTTCCTTGTAGAGCTGTGTAATGTGGGCAAAATATCAGTGTAGCAGTTTTACTGCTACATAACAGTATTGCAAAGGAATTCAAAAAAGCTTATGGAGTTTCAAATGTTACATTTACTCCTGCCATCCATACAATCCATATATGGAAAATAAGGTACAACAACACACTGTTTTCTAATCATGGGTTTTGTGATGTTACAAAACCAACACATTAAGTATATCTCCTAATTCTGACTGCGGCAGTTTAGCCCCACTCATTTGTGTACGGATACAGCAACCTTTTAAAAATTAGTCTTTGTTTGGATTACATGAAGACCTTGATTCATAAGAGCAGTAACGCATCTGGAGCTGTGATTGGTTGTTTAGAGGCTCATTTGGACATTGCAGCCTTCTGTAATATCAGTGTTGCAGAGACTGTATGTTGTGCAGCCCTAATTCTGAGTGGCCTATTTTGGACGCAGTAGATGACATTAAGCAGCAGAGAACTCAAGGCATGAACCTCAGCTATTGCAGTGCCTTGTATATTTGTTTTGTGTAAGATGACACATCACTAGAATGCATTTCCATCTGGGTAACACTCTTCCATTGTGTGTCTAATGTGATATTGATATACTGTGAGTAGATGGTTGCTATTTTCATTGGTTGATGGTTGGTTATATGGATGTTGATGATGGTAAAACAGTGGAGAATCAGAGCTAAATCACTTTTCTTTGTGAGTATTTTGCCTCATGACACCCTGCATCATAAATGGGTTTATTTTTAGGACCAAAAGCTCTTCAAAACATTTCATTGAATAACTTTCTGTGAGGGAGGCTTTAAAGGTGGACGTTTGGTTCCATTTACCACTACTCTGAACAGTTTTACACAGTTTCGCACCAAACCCACTCTGAACACACTGTTTAAACCTTAAACATTCAATTATGGGTGAATGTTAAAAATAAAATACTATTTAAATAAAAACAACAAAAGCAGCGATACAGTGTAGCCTATCCAAACACAGCTTGTATACACATCTGTATTAAAGGCACAGCAATAGAATGTTCCTTTTGGCTTTATTTTTATGTCACAGAAATCACATTTTACACAGCTGCACATTTAGCCTGTATCAGTTTAGCCCATTTATGCTTGAGTTATGAAAAAATGCAACGAGCATGAGGAACTATATGGGGCAGCCAATCAGAACAGACCTCATTTACATATATTCATCTTGAAGACAGGAATAAATAGCCTGTTTAATCTTAAGAGGTTAGAAAATGATTATATAGATATGAATCGTGACCTGATGCGTGAAACCACATTAATGTTATAAAGCAGAATAAAATAATTTTGGGCCTGAGCTGCTTGGCCTTCTGTTCTGAAGTTTCCCCCAGAGGGGACATTTGAGTCCTTGTCCAGTACGGAACGTCAGGACGATTCTGGGCTGTTCTCCCGGCCTGGCCAGTGATTGGATCAAAGCCATGTTCCATCAGCTCTATATTTGGCCCGATGGAGGGAATCGGAGGAATTTGTGACAGGCGGTTGCGACCTGGTGAGGAGAGGAGCGGTGACGCGTCCGCGCCGCCAGTCAGTGGGGAGCAGGTGGGCGGGTGGATGGACAGATTCAGGAACAGCTGCCTCTCTGAGCTTAATGCCCCTTTGAGAGTGCATGACGAAGCAAATGTGGGACTTCAGCACTCAGGAATGTGAGCGCTGCTCGATATCCGGCCGCTGCTGAGCAGGTCCAGAGACGACCTTTACGCACATCTGCGTGTGAAGTGAGTCATTTGGCTGATTTCGGGTCTGTGCTCTGAGGTCAGAGTCCCCATCCATTAAAGTGATTTGGCCAAAATTCCAGTCTCTACATATGGAACCTTCCACCCCACCAATTCATATGCCTGAGGGGCCAAATATGGATCTGCTTCAGCATTTAAGGTGGAACAGAGGAAGTCGGTTAAGAAGCCAGTAGAGCGGCACGACATAATTGGTACTGTAAAATTGGTATCTGCAACACTGATATCACAAATATGCAAATGAGCCTCTAACTAATCATAGTGTTTCTGACAGGGTGACCAATCACAGCTCCAGGTGAGTTACTGAGTGTTGTGATGAATTGAGGTCTTCATGTAAGCCAACAATAGTCAAATTATTTTAATCTTTAAAGGTTAAAGGTACTGTTTTAAAGGGCCTTTGTTTTACATTTTTCCTTTTATTTTATTCTGCCCTTGACATTTTCAAACCATAGAATGAAACAGGCAGGTTCTTTCACTGTATCTTTTTAGGCGGATGTATGTAACAAAGGCCTTTTCTGATTGGCTTGCCTGTATTGCAGCTCATTTTAAAGAGAGCCTGCGGCTGAAACAGTCTTTAGAACTTCAGCATGAATGGGTGGGGCTGAAATGCTACAGACTACATAAAATGTATGTATATGTGTGACATCACAAAAACTTTCATTTGACAACAATCTCTTTTGCTGCTAAGTTTCTGTTTATGATTAGGGAAGCGAATATTTACAGAGTTTAATCTTTTTTAATTCCAGAAAAGTGATTTGGGCCCTTTCATAGATCCCTTTGAAAGGTATCACTTTTGTAAAATGCAGCAGAAAAATCACAATATGAATATTTTGTCTACGGCTGAAGCAATTATTCGAGTAACTCAGATAATTCGATTACAAAAATGTTTCCTTTAATGTATGTCACCAAAGGCCATCAATTTAAGATGTCTCTGCTATCGTGTCACTCCCGCTTTGTAGACACTGCGCAGCGCCGGTATCACTGTTTCACACGGACTGTTTTAACTGACGCGCATTTCAAAGATTTAAGACGGCGCATTTATTTTGCTCTCTATGGAAATGGCGGAAAATGAAGATCCCGGTGTGCGTAAAATACAGAAAATGTATAAAGAGTGGGACCATTTTACACTGCGTTAGGTGGACGAAGTAGCGCAGTGTATACACAATAAAACGGACCTGGCCCACCACAACAGTACATATAACTAACTTATGTATGGGGAAGGCGTGTTTTCTGATGTAACTTTTCAGTGTGCGTGCGTGCGTGCGTGCGAGTGTGTGTGTGTGCACCGCGCACTCGGGAGGGAGAAATGAGAACTTGGTGCATTTTGCAAATTATCTTGCTACTTATCAAAAGTATGATTTATCCGATTACGCGATTAATTGATGAAAAAATCGACAGGATACTCGATTCCAAAAATATTCGATAGATGCAGCCCTAATTTTGTCCATATCTTGCAGGTCTAGAAGCTTTCTCTCTTTCCTGACACTATGTGGACTTTAACCTTTAGTGTTTTTTTTTTAACCTGTTTCTGCATTTTGTTCTTTTCTATTATTTAAAGCCTTAAAAATGTGTACAAGTGTTTCATATCCTTCTTCTGTACAACCAGCAAGTGTAATAAAAATATTTTTTTTGTTTCTGTATAAATATAAACTAAAATAGACAATCGTTAGCATTTTTTTTTCACCATATGTCTGTTACAGGAATTCATTTATTTATGGTTTCTCTGTTTATGTTGCTTACCCCCCCCCCACTCACTCACTCACTCACTCACTCACTCTTTTTGCCCACTCCCACACTCGTGCGTGCACATATGTGGATGGTTCAGACAACTCTGTGGCACATTCCTTCGGGGTGCATTAGGGACAGCTGGAACCCCTACCCACACACACCCGCACCCACACACACCAAAAAACCCTCATTGGATGTCTCTTCAGCATTCTTATTGCTTCAGTTAAACACATTAGTCAGAGTTCAGAACTAGCCTGTACAAACTAATGTTCTTTGTGCTGCTTAGGGTCGGAATGGAGGACTGGTTTTCATGAAGGAACAGGGACTTTTGATGGTTACTTGAGTCCAAAAGAATATTTTGGCAAAAGATCATTTTTTGTAACTAAAACTGTTGGACTCCCCATCATAGTTTGTACTGCCTAAGTAATAGTTATTTAACACTTTTTTGAATATTTTGCCGTTGTGCTGTGTTCTTTGCACTGTAATTTGTGAGGACAAATGTCTGTACAGAACTGTGCAAAAGTCTTGAGTCACCCCTCATTTCTTCATATTTTGCTTCCGAAAAGCCAGACTGCTATAATGCTGAGTGGCTGGAACACCTTTATCTAGGCACCTTGTGTCTTTGGACACTTTGCAGCCTGTCGCAGTAAAGTATTTGTTCCCAATTCTTTCATTGAATCTACTAAATAAGTCATAGTTAAGACAGTTTACCAGGAAAAAATAGTATTTTAGCACCAGCAAGGTGATTCAAAGCAGAATATAAAGAATGGGGGGGGGCTCAAGTCTACACAGTGCTGTATGTTTAAGGGAACAGGCCAGGGATTGTGATGTGTAGCTGAAGACTCTCTTCTGTGTCTGTGGCCCTGCTGGTTCCTTACAGCTGTTTGCCAATTGTAATGCGTGTAACAGGCACTCGTAACTGATCCCGGCACCCGTAACTGATCCTACAGTCCTGCTTGTTTCTGAAGCTGACAGGGAAGAGTGTGTTGGTTTTGGCGGGTTAGGTCGGTATGTGGGGAGATGGTGCCAAACGTCCTGTCTACGGGTCTGATTTATGTCCTTCTGGACCAAGAAACTTCTCACCTTCTGACAGCACTTCATCACTCTGATCTTAACTGGAGCCCTGAACCTGGATCACCACCCTACCCACCCAGAGAGAGCAATAGAGAGAGAGGACAGTTATAATGAGTAATGGGGGAGAGGGAGGACCACCCTACCCACTAAGAGAGTGAGAGAAAGAGACTGAAGGGGGTTTTGAACCAGCCTTCTGTTTAGCCTCACACTGGAAGCAGTGGAGGAACATGTTTGTGGGCGGAGCCAGGAGTGCCCCAGACTGCAAGTCAAATTTGATGCCCCCCTTCTAAACAGCATTTTTATTGTCGGAATTGTATGTCTCCACAACCCTCCAGCCGGGGTTGGATGTTTTTCGCAGTCTTGAAATCCAGCTCTCTTAAATCCCCAGGTTTAGCACCTGCAAGAAATAAGCATCCTCTTATCAATAGATTTTTAGTTGTGGGCGGAGCCTCTCTTTCAGATTTTGGTTCTAGCCATACTTTGTCATCAGCTTTTTTGGGGGGTTTTTGACCAAAAAAAAAATATTCCTTGATGATACTGTTTGGTAATTCTGTCCTCTTAAACATTATTGTGGAGATTGAACGTTGTATCGGAGTTTATACCTGCTTTTAGTCTCTGTCGTTCTCTTTCTTGTCTCTCACCTTTCTCTATCTCACTCTACTCTTACTTTCTCTCTCCCTTCTCTCTCTCTTTCTCTTCTCTCTCTTGCTCTCTCTGTTGTCCTCTCCCTTCTCTCTCTCGTCTGGTCCTGATGTAGTCTGGAATGTGTGGAATGCTGTGGCTGGTTAATCCTGTGGAGGGTGTGGGCGGCTGGACGGGGGGATGGGGTGGTGTAGAAGTAGGAATAGCCACCAGCTGTAACGACTGATCGCGGACCAATCTTTCGTTCTCCACCGCAGTCACTGTTATGTCACACTCAGTAACACGTCCAGACCAAGTAGCAACAGGATGCTTTTGTCTTCCTTTTTTTGCTCATTAATTGCGATCATGCTTTGATTGTCGTTATATTGTGTCTGGCTTTCCATGCGCAATAGCTGGAAGTTTGCATGTCCTGATGTCGGATTACCTTGTAACACTGTAAAACAAATCTGATCAGTTTGAACCACCGGACTCACGCCTAAGCAACTTATGACTCAATATGCCAAAAATAAAGAGCTGCTGTTTTGCTCACATTCCTTTATAAACCATCTTTATTGAGCATTTATGTTTTCCCTTATTTGGTCATTACTGCTATTGATCTATAGCTTGTGCTTTTGTACAGTTGTGATCATCCTGTTGAACAAGTCACACCAGCATTGAGGTAAACGATGTCTCATTGACAATGTGATATTTAGAAAATTAACTTCTTTATTTTAAAAAATACATACGTTTACAACATCAGAGATGTCAGGTGGTTGCTGTCTATATCGCTACTGACCTAAAACTGCTGCTCTGAAACTGCAGAGCACAAGCAAAAAAATCACAGCAGGGTGGAACTGTTATAAACTTCCCACTAAAGGGTTAACATCGGCCTGGGTTCTCGTGTCCTCTGAGGAATCTCTCGTCTACAGGTCCTGATAAAGGTGAAGGCATTCGTAGTGGCTTAAAAGGCACTAAAAGTCAAGGGCCCTTAATCTGTCCCCGTCCTGAACAGATAGCAGGACCCTTTCCTCTAAGTCCTGGGCCGGCGTGACCCCGGATAAGAGTGGAAGAGGTCCTTGAAGCCTCTAAGGAGATTGGTGTGACTTTGAGTGACTTTGAGGAAAACTTAGTTACACACTGGCGAAATCGGGCGGTGCGGACATCGGTAAAATATCCAGAAATCTTCATATTTTGCCTCCAAAGACCCAGACTTACTTGTAATTTCAAAGACTTTCCTTTTCAGGCCAGTCCCTGAACCTGACCAGTTTCAGAGATTTTTGATTTTCTGTTTTTTTGTTAAGCCAAACAGTGACCTATGTATGAATAATTCAAGCAGATCTAAGTTGAGCCCTGAAGCAGAGAAGAAACAGGTGTAGATGATTACTGATGATCAGGCCGATGATCAGTATACTTGTGGTGCTGAATGCTGAGAGGTTGGAACTCTTATCTTTGCATCTCGTTTCGTTAGGCACTTTGCAGTCTGTTGCAGTGAAACATTTGTTCCCGTATCTTTGAATTAATCTACTCAATATGCCAAAGACAAGACAGTTTGACAGGTGTAAAATAGTATTTTTGCACCAACAAGGTGATTCAAAGCAAAATACAAAGAAATGGAAGAGTGGTTCAAGGCTCTTGACTCATACTATATGTGAGGATAGTGAGACTGAACCCAGCTCTAGGAGGGAGCGCTCAAACCGGGAGACTCAACCCTGAATGATGAGAAAGTTCTGGATGAGGATGAGGGTCTGGTAAGGGACTGGTGGTCCTTGGATTAGGGGACACATGTCTCCCTGAGTTGTTTCATCATAGAAATACTCAAAGTATATTGTGGTGTAAATTGAGATGATAACAGGATAGTGTAATGTTCCAGCCTGGCGAGACCCACAGTCTGTGTGTCAGGGTGCAGTTTGTCCAAGCGTCCAGCTGTGTCCCTCGCTGACCCCGACCATGACCTTGCCATAGAGACAGGAACACACTCAGCACTGTTTCATCTGCAGATTTCCTCTCGAACCCCCGAGAGCAGATGCAGGCGAGTGCCCTGCTGCCCCCAGGAGGAACCACTGGGTAAAGCATTCATTTTGAGGCATGCTGATTGGTCCAGTCATTCTCAGAGGACTGGATTTTTTTTCCACTTCTGTCACCCTGACTGTTCTATGAGCAGTCCTGCATCCTCTGAGGGGAAACATGGCTGAAGGTGCTTATTCAGACCTGTCCTGATACTGCATTAGAACAGGTATGGACAAAGAAAATGTCACTGAGCAGTTTTATCTTCCTTGGTGTCATGGTTTGGAAACCTTTTCATAAAGAACAAAAACTCACTCTCTCCCTTTCCACACAGTTTCTTCCTCTAGTCGCCGGTTTACAGGCGTAGTACAAAATGATACAAAAACAGTTTTGTCTCACAAAGTACATTCACGTAGCCTCTTGGTGTTTGCAATGGTTTTTCTCTGTGGAAAAGGATAAACACCTCCGGCTTTACTGCAGGACTAGGCCTGGAGTTTGTGTGTGGAAAAGCCGTTCCACATTAGTAAGAATAGTAAGCAACATCTGATGATTGTGGTTTCGGCCGGCCACAGTCCCAAGGCGGGGCTGAAAAACAGGCAGCTCTCCAGAGTTTCCGGAGTCGTAGATGAGCCTGAGGCTCCTAAAATCAGTTTTAAGAAGACCAAATCCATCTACAGCTGCAGACTGAAACATCCAGGAACAATGACATCTTCCAGACGGCCTCCAGACGTGTGGGTGTGGGTGTGGGGGGCCTTGTTATCATGTTGAGGGGACTGTATGTCCTCATTATGGTGGGAATACAGGTCAATCTGTAGAAATAGGAATGTTTTGTTGATCCTGGCAAAGAAAAGTGCTCCCCTACCCCCCAGCCGGACAAAAAGAGGACAGAGAAAGCATTTGTTGCTGAGGTTGAGGTCAGGGCTTATGTGTTAGTGTAGTATCACTCAGATACAGTGGTACTCAGTATGTCCATGAGAATACTGTACATATGTGTGTGTATATATATATATATATATGTATGTGTGTGTGTGTGTGTATATATATATATATATGTGTGTGTGGTTTGGCGCAGATCAGAAATTTACCATTGAAAATCAAATTCCCAGATTTTGTTTGTCCCTCTTCAGAAGTCTTTTCCAGAAGCCCAGCCCAGCCCTGTGGAGTCAGATTAATTTGGATAGAGGCGGCTGGAGTGTTTATGAAGTGATATCTCCATTCTGATGACTTTATAGAGCAGATGCTGACAGGTTCTTTACTGGCAGGAGCTTTACTGGCATGCGTTGTGGGGGTATATAAACCATCTGGGGGTTTCTAAAGATAAATGTCTGGGTTTTCTTTAAGAATAATTTACCAAAATATGGTGATTCTGTGGTGACTCCCTTCCCTAAAGAATATTGATTAATTTATTGTAAAATATGCATTTGAGTTTGAAATGATTTTGACTCTGTCTCTCTATCTCTCTGTCTCTCTGTCTGTCTCTGTTTCTCTCTCTCTCTCTCTCTCCGTCTCTCTCTCTCTCTCTCTCTCTCTCTCTCTCT
>JBBPCX010056133.1:0-14457 GCA_037974365.1 Hydrocynus forskahlii | reverse complement strand
AAACAAATCTATACACCACTGAAATGTTTGTTAGTGATTGATCAACCACCCACCACCATATTATTTAGTACAAAAGAAGTATATATATATATACAAAAGAATATGATGGTGGGTGGTTGATCAAACACTAACAAACAATTCAGTGGTGTATAGATTTGTCTATCCTCCCAGCACCCAGCATCCCTCTAAGATACTGGAACAGTAAGAGAGACGCTCAAAGGATTTGTTTGTGCTGTAAGTGTTTTGCGGTTCATCTGTGAGTGTCCACTGAACTTTCCCTATCACCTCCTGTTTAAAGCCTTAAGAGGGAGACTGAAAAAAAACTAAGAGGAAGACTGAAAAAAGGCCAACCAGGAACAGAAAGAAAACTGCCAAACACGTCTTGCATGAACAAACATCCCATTGACAGTAAAACTCTGCACATCTCTCTCAGGCTCCCTCAAATACACAATCACCCTTTAGACACTCGCACATTTATACATTGATACTTTGCAGTGCACATGGAGGTATTTCCCACTTTCTGGATCCAGAGTGTCCAGAGTGTTAAGCTCCACTCCAGTCGTCAACCCGCCTCTGATCCTGCTCTAAAAACTAGCCAAGGAAAGACAAGGCATGCTCATAAATTAAAAGCCAACCAACATGTGTCTGTTATCCTTATGTAGACACCTACAGTGATCAGGTAGAACTCTGTAGGCAACTTCCTCTGACTTTTTGAAGTCCAGAACAATTTTGTGATATGTGGATGTTTTCACAAGGTTGTCTGCGATCAAATCAGAAGCATTTGTTCTTTGTCCTTGTCACATTCCGGACCACTGACACATGATCAGGTATTACACTTTTGAACGGTTTAAGGAAACATTCCTTTTCACCAAGGTTATGAGGACACATCCATCACATTATGCAAGGCCTCCACTGATCATATCTGAAAGACTTTTACAATCTATGCCAACTTCAGCATATAAGAAGCCGCCATTTTATCTAAGATAGAAAAAGTAGTTGGGTCATGGCAGCCCAGTGTCAAATTTCTCCCACTCCTAAGTAAAAGAAGGACTGGTCTTCATATGTATTTGTGTGTATGGGTGTGTTTGTGCATGGACAAAAGTATTGGGACACCTGACCAACAGGGACTCTGCATTCAAATATATAGACCTTAATATGGAGTTGGTGCTCCCTTTACAACTGCTATAATGGTTCTGCTCCCCATGCTCTGGACTTTTTCTATAAAAAAACTAGATAAAACATGAATGCCCTGCAGTGGCAATAGCTTTGGTTTTATATTTAATTTGATCACATTAATGTTTAAGTTGAGATTTACAGAAATATTTGAACTGCAGCTGTGTAACTGTGTTTAAGGGAACACTGCTGTTAAAAAGTACCTTATTTGTTTAAAGTGTTTGCAACCAAATGTTCTTGCACTTTTGTTCATGAAGCAGTACTTTAAAAATAGAAGTTCGCAGTACACAACTTTTGAATTAACTATTTTATTTTGTTTATAACAATGCGATTAATCATTTAATCAAGTTCAATTTGAACAGTTTCATATATTTAAAACTCTTAAAAGCAGAAAAAAAGGATTTGTGAAACATGTTTATGTTTTAGGAGAAAATATGTAATTTTTTACATTTTAATTCACAATTTCCTGATTTTAACCATTGAAAAAAACAAAATATAAAATGTTACCTGTGCTAGTTATTGTTACATGTAAATCTGTTAATACCATTTGTTATATATAATTTAAGTATAAACTATTTGTTATATATATTATATAACAAATAGTCAAAATTTTATATGTAAAATTCAAGTATTTTTTGACTATTTTTTTTTGTTCCATTCAACATTATTTTATTGTCATTTCGGCCATAAACCCAGCAAACCAGCCACCAGGACCATGGTGCAATACAAGAACAGAAACAGAACACCACAAGAATGAATACAGATACTTTTGAATGAATACAGATACTGTATTCTAGCAGTGGAGAGTTGCAGCAATAAATATAATTGTGTAAATATAGCAGCAATAAGACAAAGAATGAGCAGTATATAATAAGCAGAGGATGCAACTGAAGTGTGAGTTTGTTTAAGGCAAAAAAGATCAGTGTGTATTTGCATTGAGTTATCAGGAGGAAAGAGACGTTCAGCTGAGTGGTGTGTTGGTTGTGTGTCTGTGAGGGTATGGTTTTTGTTTCAGTTCTGATTGTGGAGTCTGATGGCCTGAGGGAAGAAACCATTCTGACAGTGGAGGCCTATAGACTATGGAACCTGCCAGATGGGAGGATGGACAAGAGAGTCTGTGGCGATGGTGTGGGGTCATCCCTTGTATTCTCAGCTGTCCTTACTATTCTCTGTAGGTGCATGTAATCCAAAACGTGGGTGAGGGCCAGGTGAAGAGAGGTGCTGATGGTATCATCCAAAGAGAGGTTATAATACATATACTGCAGGGGGTCCAGTTAGGGGGCAGCTGTAATTTTACGTGCCTCATGATGAGCCTCTCAAAGCACTTCATGATGATGGGTGTGAGTGTGACGGGACGACTTCTTTGGCGCAAGGATGATGATGCCAATGTCATGTACTCCTCCTGGTTGGTAGAGATACCGTAGGTTGCATCCTCCCTTAACATGTTTCAGTTAGTGTGCTCAAAGTCAAAGTGAACTTTATTGTTATCTCAGCTACATAAATGCATACAGTGAGACAAGAAGGTATGGCTCAAGATTTTACAGAGTGCAAAAGGACACATAGAGCACTGATCGTCAACTGGCGGCCCAGCTTTCCATCCGGCCCCCCGATGGAAAATGAATGGACGTCTATGGAGCCAGACGGCTAAATTCTGCACTCGCCTGCGAAAGTGTTCTGAGAGTGGGAGTTCTCCTTATATTAAAATTTCTCTGATATTACTGAATCAGGAATAGACTAGTGAGGAGGGAAAAGTATGTTCCTACATTTATTTTTTTCTAAATCAAATAAAACAAGCCTTCAATCTGTCAGTAATCCAGTAAGCTCTCACACAGTCTGGCCAATAGGGCTTTCATGCTGTGATACCGTTTCCCAGGTGGGAGCAGTGTGAAAAGCCCGTGTGCGGGGAGCGAGGAGTACACAATGCAGGAGGCCTCTCTGGTGCAGCACTTGTGGAAGATGTCCTGTAGTGATGGGAGAGACGCCCCAATGATGTTTCCAGCTGTTTTAACAATCTGCTGCAAGCTCTTCTGGTCTGCAGCACTGACACTGCTGTACCAAACAGAGATGCAGCTGGTCAGGATGCTGTCTCTTGGCAGTGCAGTCATGGGTCAGCGGAATAAACAGTAGTGGACTAAGTACAAAGCCCTGAGGAACTCCTGTAATCAGTCTGTTGGTGCTAGAAATGTTGTTGCTGATGCAGATGGACTGAGATCTCTCTGACAGTAAGTCCAGGATCCAGTTGCACGGAGAGCTCAGTCCCAGCTCTCTCAATTTCATAGTTCGGTGTTGGTGTTGAATGCTGAACTGAAGTATATGTACCCATTGGTTTATCTCATCTTATCTTATGTTTATATTAAGAGAATGTGTTGCCGGTGTCAAATTGGACCCTACTGTGCAGCTGAATGTTCAAACAAGCAGCTTAAATCTGATATGGCATGTGGATGTGGCATGAAAATATGCTGTTTTTCACAAAGTGAGCTTTTTCGGGAAAAAAATTAAAAGAGCAGAAAGATTACTGAGGGTAAAGTCAAATTCTCATTTGGGTGTAGGTGTAGTCTTAAGTAGATATATGTGGCATTCCATTTTGCCACCATTCCGCCTCTCTTTCCCTGTCAGAGTAGGAGTAGGAGGGGCGAGAGCACTGCTGCTGTCTCTTGGGGAAGGATAAAAAGAGGATCATCAGATATCGGGCAGCACAGAGGATGATGGATGGGATGACAATCGCTGGGCAGAATAAGAGAGAAAGAGACACTTCAAACTTTAAGCTCTAAGGTGAAATTCAAATGCTGCATCCAGGACATGTAATAGCCAGGATGGGCATGTCGGAGAGCCGCCATGGTGAGGGAACCTACTCTCGATGCTACACCATAAAGCGACACACCCAATAAGACCACCGGGAACAGGAGAGATGGTCACTTCTGCTATTTATTTGTGTGTATTGTTTGTTTTTAGTGTTTAAAATATCTGCGAAATTGACCCAGCACTTTTCAGCACCCCCTATGAGGTTTGTAATTAACGCTCTAGTGATTTTTTGAGGTTCAATTTAAACTAACAATTTGCTTGAAATTTGCTCCGAGGTGATTGGTCTCATCCACAAACACATAGGAAAACACTTAGAAATGAATTGACTCATTCTGGACGCAGCGCCAGGTGTGATAAAGGCCGAAAAGGATACGGCGGTTGATCTGCTAGAGTGGAGGCCTGCGATGCTATGGGGGAGACCCCTGTTATCAGGGATGTACTCTAGCTTCTTCTCTTAACTGGTTATATTTGCATGGGAAACTACTCTGTAAAGAAATCTGAGTTTCTTTATTGTAGACCTTTCCACTCTGAATGACTGTGTTTACGTTTGACTTACGTATTGACTTAATTCTGTGCAATTCCACTATAACTTTACCTGGACTTTGGCTCCTGGTCAGACACCTGATATGATTGCTTAGGATTGCATCATGAAGGCCGATGGTTTCCAAACAAGAATCAGAGCACAGGTCACACCTTCCAACATTCTAAACTAAGATCTGGCGCCGATGCACACTTTAATGAGGCTAAAGCAAGACTGGTGAAGTCTGGAGCTCTACTTATATACTCTGCAAGGCCATCTCAGCCATCAGGCTAGGGAATGGTGCATGCATAGATGACTACATTTTTGAGTGATGGCAATGGAGTCTTTTCTACCATAAAATCGCTCTCTGCTTCTGGCAATGTAGAAATGGGAGTTCTTGCTGATAAACATGTTCTTTTTCACTTTAAGAAGTAGAGCAGTCTGAATCATTCACTATACCGTCACCCATTTCTCCTTATTTAATGCCCCCCTCTGTCATTTAAACGTAACCGAATGGGAACACACTTTCTGAATAAAGAAATCATTTTGAACAGAACCATTTTGAAAAAGCAGAATTCAGTTACTTTTTAGCCATTTTGGCGTATATTTTAGTGTAATAAATTATATTATTAAAAAACGATGTAAAAATTTGGGGTTATGCCATATTTTACATATTTTTTCATAACTTAATTTAGTGATTTTTCATTTTTCCAAACATTACCAAGAAAGGCTGCAACATATCAAAGAGCAACCCCACCCTCACCCTGACCCAGGCTTAAGCATACATCTGCAAGTAAGTAAGTATGTAAGTAAATAAATAAATAGATAAGACAGAAAATATAATCATACAGATGGGTTTCAAATGGCAACATAGAAAAAACATTTTTAACCCAGCATCTGAACGCAGGGGGTCTAGAAGAATAGAAGGCTATAGTACTGGCTTGTGAGGCAGTACAAAAAGGGAAGCTCGCCAAACACAGCAACATTGGGATCCGGCTCAATTATAGTACCACAAATATGGGAGAATGTTATGAAGGCCTTATCCCAAAACGAAAACATATGGCCAATTGTGGCTGGACTACTATGACATCTAGGGCACCCAACGCTTGCTCCAGTGTATATTCTGGCCAGCCTTTCATTTTCATGTAGTGTAAATGGTGTAAACTGAATCAGGTTATGCGTTTTACAAAACATTTGCTTAATAATGCATTTCCAGACATCTTCCCGAATTTCAACTTTCAAGTGTGTTTCCTATGCCAGCTCGGTTTGACCTGTAGGGAGTCAAAGTGGACCTGGACAACCATTCTGTCATTTACAGAAGATGCTTTACCTCCAAGATCAAGTTGAATTTGTGCTCTGATTGAAAGTGATTCATCTGCATCTTGCCTGTATAGATGTTGGATCCGTTCAACAGTTAAGTTAAATGTGTGAGTTTCCCCATATTCGCATGGCATACTTAAGTGCATTGTTAAAATAGCTGAGGCTTGTTTTACTTGGGCCCCTCATCCTGTTTAATGGTATAGTTCCAAAACTTAAAACATACATTAATTCTGGTGACACCTTGAGAAGAGCTGTTCTCATGTAACAATAACAGTGTAACACTGACATTACTGTATGCAAAAATTTAGATTAGAGTACTGTAGCAGCACACTGGTAGTGGAAAATGACTTGTGAATGTGGCTTAGTGTTAATGCAATGTAAAATCAATGCAATAAAATATCAGGTTTTTGATACGCTAATGAGATTAACATTCAGTAACATTCACTCACTTCACAGATTGAACAGCTGAGTCGTATATTGCATAAATCTGATTCAGAACAGAACAATGACTTAAAAACTCACAGCACTCAAATAAAACAGTGCTTCTCAAATCGCTCCCATCAGCCATCAAACTATGCAATACAAGCACTGTCCTAACAACTACAACAACAACAACCATTATTATCAAATGTTATTATTATTGGTTGCTGTTATTCTTAATAATATTGATTAACAATAATTGTAATAATAATGATAATAATAATAATAATAATAATTATTATTATTATTATTATTATTATTATTAGTAGTAGTAGTAGTAGTAGTAGTAGTAGTAGTAGTAGTTAAATTAAATGGAACAATAGAACTGTTACATAAAAATGTCAAATATGGATTATTAGCCACTGCTATTTTTCCTTCGTACGCACCTCTGACATAGTGTATGATGCCCTCTCCTGTCCCAGTTTTGTTTCTAATAATTGTGTAGTAGTAACACAGTAACTACAAGTGACATGTTACACTTGGATTGCAGTAGATTGCAGCTTATGTAATTACATGCTTATCAACTTCGTTTATTACACTTGTAATCACACTGGGATACATTGGTGTAATTACACATGTAAAAAAATTACATAGGTAGTACAGCTGTAACAGTGAATATGTCACTGGCAGTTACATTGTGACTACAGTGTAACTACACATTTGTTAGGTATGCTTATAACTGTGCTTTTATTGACTTAGTTTATAATTCACATAATTATTCTGAGATACATTTGTGTAATTCCATTCATAAAAGTCGATAGTTGTAGTTACACTGTTACAACAGTGTTATTGCACAATTATTAGGGCTGCTTGATAAGAGGTGGGACCAGAGATTCTTATAAACCTTCATTTTGCCCGTATTGACTGCCTAATTAGTGATGCCGTCCTGTTCTGTTGGCAAGGACTTATTTGATGAGAAGCAAATCCCCACGATTAACGATGATTAACACCAGCACAAGTGAGATGAGACAGCAGGAAGTGTCCTGTCTTAAAAGCCTTTAATCCTGGATTTCTTGTTTTACAAGGTGTGACGTTGTCATTTACACAAAGATATCACCCCGCCAATGTCCATTGGACTGCTAATGAGACAAACGCTGGTGCTACAGCATTAGCACACAGCAGGAATGCAGAACAGTGGGACAGGTAAGCAGTGAAGGGGGCTGGACGAAGGAGTTCCATTGTCAGGACTCGGATTTTCAATGACAGGGGTGAGGGCTGTTGAGTTCAGACATATTAAGGTTCTGAAGTATATGTTAGCCCCTTTCTGATGCAATGTGATTTGTAAGCTTTTCACCACCCTCGCAGATGGGAGACGGACGCAGGCCTCGTGGGGGAGGTCATTTGTCATGTGGAGAGATATGCTATCTGTATTGCTGCTGGATACGCCACTGATAAAAGAAATGGCTGTCACTCAAACACCCAACATCACAAATCTTAAGGTGGAATAACTCGCTCAACAGTGACATCAGAAATACACGTTTTTGGTGCTCACTTGCGCACTTTGGCTTCTAGGCTTCTATTATTTCTCAACAATATCATATATGATAAAAGAGCCACTTTGGTTTTTATTTCAGTTTTTCAGTGTTGGAATATTAGAGAGAGCATGTGAATAACGCCATGGCTGTTCGTAGGTATGAGCCTAAAGCAACGACGCATGATGACCCAGAGTTCTATATTACTTCTTTACACTGTCAGACATGCTTTAATTTTGGCAACTGCATCAGCCTGAAAAAGTAGTCCCTGTTAGAGCCCTCAAACTGTTCAGCTCCGCTTTTTCAGTTTCTACCAAATGTCAAGTTACTTTGTTCCAGTCAGTCTGTAAAGGGAACCAGTTATCTTGTTATATCTGGTGGACTTCAGCTGTGCCCCTGTAACACTTACTTAGGGGTAATGACAGGCTGAAAACTACATTTGAAATAAAAATGACCTTTCAAAAGTAATAAAAGTAATTTTAAAAGTACTTAAAATTTTATATCCGTGTATTTTTATTTATATATATATTTATAGTGGAAGATTGGATTTTCAGAGGCAAGTGTTGAGGACACTGTGCTACAGCAGGGGGAAGAACCTTGTCATACAAAACCCCTCAGTTTTTAAATAATCTTCCAGGTAATGTTCCGTGTGACAGCAACAATGGGCTACATGTTGAGCCTAACTGACCAATGTTTTTCCTCACCTCTGTTGCCCTTGGCTTGCTTACTATGGGCTTAAACCTGCTTTCTATAAATCTGCTGTATGACAACCAAATTCTGGCCTGTGTGATACTGGACATTACATGAAAAATTGCATATAAATACTTAATTTATTGATACGGTCCAAATATTGCAGGGGTAGGTTGTACCAATTTTCTGACAATGACCTGCCCAAGAACTTCTCCTGTTTTTTTAGATTTAACACATCCTTTTAAATTAGGTCGCAATAAAATGGTAAACTGTTCAATAGGCATAAGGGCCCCATCATGAGTCTTCAAGGAAAGGTGATGTGATTTAGGCACACTGCATCCTCTACTCCAAGCGCCACTGCTTCTCCCCAGCAGCCGGAGAGTAGCTGTCATCTTGTTTAAGTGTCTAATAAAAGCCAATATGGCAGCGCAATAGCAGCAGCTGGTTTGTCCGTAAAGGAAGGTGTTGTCAGGAGTTGAACCAGAATCAAAAATTTTGAGTGCTGTGAGTGCAAATTTCTTCCTAGCACTCATGATGGTACTGAGTGTTGGTTTAACCTGCAAGCACCAAGGCTGGGTTCGTTTGAAGACTGTGGGATGGGGCTGTAAAATCCAAAAATCCCCAAGATTTTTGTCACTGTACAGTAACTTCTGGCTCAAAGGATCATGCTTTTTGGATACCTTACTGTTGTGTTATGTCAAAGAACAGTTTATGCTGCATAACATGGTGTCCCTATTTTATGAACACCTGCACTGACTGTAAAAACAGTTGTTTGGAAGTTTATGGACTTCATATTCAGCTGTTGGAGGAACAGATCTTACTATGTAAAGGCCTCGGTGTCCCTTAGCCAGTACCCTTCATTCTCATCAGTGGGAGTCTGGCGCTTTCTGCGCCTCACACCCACCCTCTGTTGCATTCATCACTGCCACCTTTCCCTCGCCATCCTCCTCTGGGACAAACTGATGAGACCATGGGTAATTAAGCACGTCCGATTGGCTTTTCCAGGTGGAATTTTAAGCACAGAGAAAACTCTCCCTGTAGTGATTAAAACAAAATGGAGCTCCCCGTCGAGCACTGTCCACATGCAAATCACCTCCACTCGACTCGGACACTGATTGCATCAGTCTGAATGTTATTATCTGAGAATAATCTGGTCATGGTGAAGTGGTTAGTCCAGGCATGTCTAATGTGGTGTAGCTGTCTGGATACCTGCATAGGTGAAGACATTCTAACTAGCCTTCATTATGTTATTTCTGGATTATATCAGGCCAGTCCCATCCATTTGACAGCATTCAAGATCATGTATCAATTTCATTTCTTACTCAGAGTGTGATAAGCAGAGATATCATACAGCCATGGGGAATCCCTGAAGTGCCCACTAATCCTGAGCTACACATGCTAGCCTGAGCTATAGGCTAATAAAAATGACCAAGCTAACATGACTACTAGCATGACTCATCCAGTGGATGGGTATTTACCTCTTACCTGGAGAAAATCAGCCAAACCGAGGTAAGACCGAGCCAGGTAACTACTTTTAAGTGGTTTTCTTCTCACTTCTGTAGTTTGACCAATTCACTTTATTCACTGTAACAATGATTTGAAGAGATTTCCAGCTGCAGTAAGCTTCTTAGTAGCAATGTTAGGTATCTTAGAGATAATGAGGCAAAAACTTCCAAAAAGGCCAAAAAATGTCCTCTCCTGTCAAAAATGCCTTACAAGTTTTCAAAACATCAGGAGTGTCCCATTAAGGTACCTCAGTACAGTATTCACACACAATGTCAATAAAATGGTTCTGAATGAAAGGCAGAAAAACTTTGCTAAACTATGCTATTTAATGAAATGATAATTAATGAATATAATAATATCATTCACATGAAAAGATAATATTAAGTCAAAGTAATGTGAGACATATGTATTATAATAAAATGGCATGATTTTCCAATATATACAGCATGGTGCAAAGGTTTTAGGCACCTATGCGAACTGCCATTTTTTGCAGTTTGTGATAATGTGTCTTTCTGCGAGGACTGATTATACTGATTGAGTCAAACTAGGTTTCTGATTGTAACTAATACTGGGCTTCTACAAGGAACAGACTGATATACTGTACATAAGATTGCTATTTACTGGATAATGTTATTTGTATTTGCGCTTTTCAGTTTTGTTCAGTATATTTAGTATGATTAATGTGAAAAAACCCTCACTCCTCATCTAAACAGTTTTTAAATATAATATTGTATAATATTTTCACAGGTGCCTAAAACTTTTGCACAGTGCTATATGTTTATATACAGTTATACATACAGTTGTATGTACGACTTTGGTTTAAAATCTGGTACTTTCATTTAAAAGAAATCATTTCTTCTTCAGTTTTTTTCATTTTGGTGTTCAGCTCCTCAGCACCCCTCCTTGGGACAATTTGAATCTAAACAATAATCTATACATATTTTGTTTTCATTTATGCAATATTCATTTTATGTCCATTTCTAATTCAAATTAGTAGCGTTCTAGTTGGGTGTAATACATGCATTCAGCACCAGCGAGCAAAAAGCTCCTTAAACATTGAGCATTTCTAAGGAAAAAAATAATATCAAAAATTAATGCAAGTCATAAAAGCATTTAGTTACAGCATTAAGTTTAGCTCCTTTGCAGGCACTTACTCTGAGTGGAGGCCAAGCTACGAGTCAAGAATGGGCATCAGTGCACCTGCCCATTAACTCGCTCTCGCCACAGTCTGATCTAAATTCGTAATGCATTGTAGTGAGCGAGCAAGGCGCCAGTGTTTTCACCTGTTCATGGGGGTAGTACATTGTCATTTGCTGGTCTTTGCAAGTAACTGGTGCATTCCAATTCTCCATAGCAACTGAATGTACAAGCTATAATTTTGCGAGCAGAGGTGAAACTCTTAATGCCTGATGTTCAAACACAGAGCTCAGGACTCGGTGGTGCCTTTTGTGATTTTTTTCAAAAGTCAGTACTTCACGGAAATGAGTGTGATTTTCCCTCTCCTGCTAGTGTAACAGCTTAGGACAGAAGGGTAGATAAAGAGGATTTAAATTACACAATTAAGTGCTGAGGGTGAATGGATACCCGCCTAAGAAATGAAGTTGCACACCTCTGGAACCGCATGTTAGACAGAACTATGGCCATTTCTCACAGCAGCACACAGCTCTAGCACCTCAGTGGACCACTGTGACCATCTCTGCAATTGTTCTACATATGTCAGAGCTTATATACCTTTAGTTTTTAGAAATTCCTATCTTGTACTTTCTACTCATTCTGGAAACTGCATTGTACGTGATGCTTGATGAAAGTAGAGTTACTCAAAGTAGATATTTGCCTAACCCCTCTCCCTTGGCCACTGAGAGAACATACAGTTTGTACTATTTCTTGTTGTTTAGCTTCTGAGTTGTCTTTTTTTCTTTCTTGAAGTACGTTTTTCTTTAAGTATGTTTAGTAACAAAACATATGGTATGGCCAACCACCGACGTCACACTTCAGCCCCAGTCCAAGACAGCAGTTTTGGCCCTCTCTGCTCTAAAGGTAACCACTGGTCAATCATTTCATTTTGATTAGCTCTGACTGTAGCTAGCTAGCACACTTATAATGAAATAAACTGCAATTAAATCAACTGGTTTCAAATTTAATGAAATATTCTGCTTCTTTTCTTACTATGTGTAGTCCAACTGCAATTCCTGCAGCTAAAAACAAGTCAAAACCAAAATGTTCTTCTAAAGACTTGAGACTCGACTCAAACTCTCACATCCGGAGACTCAGGACTTGCCTCAGACTAGCACCCCAGAGACCTGAAATTCATCTCAGGCTCACACCCAAGAGATTTGAAACTCATCTCGCACTCATACCCCAGAGACTTTGAGACTCAACACAGTCTAGGACCCTAGAGGCTTGAAGCTCATCTCAGAGTCACACCTCAGACCTGAAAATCATTTCAAACTTGTGATTTCAAATAAGATTGGTTCTCAAATAAGCGACCATTGTGTGAAGAATATCTTTTCTCTAAATTTTTTAAAGGCAAAACAGCATGAGTCATGTTAGAAAACAATCAGGGTGTGTTCAGTTTCCCCAGGTATACTGGTTGTGTGTGAAAGTGCAAAGCTAAAGACCTGCTAACGGTTTAGACTTTTGCCCCTTGGCCCATCACTAACATTAAACAAAACAAGATGTTTCTCTGCTTATCACTGGCCAAGCACTCATAACTTTAGGAGTTCCACCACCTTTATAGTTCCACTACGTAAGTGTAATATGTGTTTCCACATATTATTAGGCCAAGGGTTCATAGTCAATAGCTTTTTTAAAAGAGGTTAATCCTCTACACTCTCAACACCCCCATTTAGCGGTCAAGCTTTTTATTTGGGGTGCAAAGGTTTGAAAACTTGCCTCTGAATGCAGAGAAGGTGTCCTGCTTCCTTGTGGTGTAGTATAAGCAGAGAAACTGCCACGGTAGAGCAGTTGCTGTCAGAGAGCACTCCTATGATTTACTGGGCATTTGCCTCTGCAGAGGGTGTAGGCAGGTGACTGCCGCCCTACGCTCACTCAGCCACAGTTATGTCCTCTTGGGAGTCTGAACTGTTTCCAGTGCGTGGAGCAGTGAAGACACCACTTATGTTTTCAGGTGCTCTGGAGTATCTGGGACCAAACAGACTGTTGTATGTGTATTTTTTGACCTATTAGTCAGTTGTAGGTCTCACTAGCATTTTCATGAGAAGCGAATCCACTTTGATTACTTGAGCGACTGCAGCAGTACACTAATCACCCCCTTGATAAACAGGTATTGACTTGTTGGCTGGTAAATGGCCCAGAACGCGACCGCTAAGTGGGTGTCGAAGGTTGACATCCAGCTTTGACTGAATGGTGTTCTTCTTTCAAATGTTCTTCAGCTTCAGAACTACTTATCTGCAAGCTGGGTCAGACTCAGCAGCTCTGCCATGGCCCCAGAGCACTGGCAGGGTCAGAGATCACGTCAAAAGTGTCAGGAAATGAGGTGGCATGGCTCAGTTTATCTGGTTAGCTATCCATTTTTATCCGACCAAAGGTGTCCCTCTCACCGGCCCCTCTTTTCTTGCCCAATTATGAATCACCCCATTCCATTATCCACTTCCATTCTCAGAGAAAATGGCCACTGCTAACAGATCATCTGTCTCTGTCAGCCGCCCCGTCTCTGTGACTTTCCCTCTGCCTCCCCATGCCTGCCCTCCCTCTCTCACTCACATGCCACTCGCTTCTTCTCCTGCATGCACAAATACCTTTTTTCTTTTTCCCCTATTTTCCCCTTCCCACTCAGTCGTCTTTCTCCATCTCTCTGGACCAAATCAACCATCCAGAGGTGTACTCACGTAGCAAAAGGGACAGGTACATTCTGTCTTGGCCTCGGAGTTATAATGGATGCAGGTCACATGGTACAAGGTCACCTGCACATGTTTTTGTCAGCATGACAGGCAAAGGCATGGCAGAAGACACATTGGTAATGAGCTACAGGGCTTGTTGAGGAGCACATATGCTGACAACATTCATGTTTCTCAAACCACAAACTTTAATGTGCCAAATGCACGTTACTCCTGAGGTAATCCATCTGCCCACTGCAGTTAGTCAGCAACCCTCTACCCCAAGAATCTTTGATCAGACCAGATATTATATGTCTGATCATTTCTGATCAGATAGAGGACGATTCCCTGCCTAGGTGCACTGAAGGACCTCAGAATGACCTTTCCTGGGCATAAGACACGAGTTTCTTTAACTCCAGTTTTGGTAGTCAAGAGAAAAAAAAGGCTCAGGGTAAGATTGGGTACAATTACTGCTGCCTATATGAAATGGCTAGTCAATGGCAAAGAAACTCTGGTACACTTTTAGAAACACAACATGTTCAAGACACTCAGGAGCATTTTGTGTGCCGTGTACCCCAAAATATGATTTGCCCTGACATTTGCTGTTATATGCTTTGTTGATGGATGGAAACCTCATTACAGCAGATAATTAAATATA